>JAUELK010292206.1:3836-14633 GCA_031471215.1 Gastropteron pacificum | reverse complement strand
TTGTGAAAAGAAGGATGGGCCCGGAGTCAATTACAGTCAATGAAATAACAGCGTGTGGCCTAGCAAGAGGATGGATAAGGGGGAGTGGGGTGGAAGGCATGGGCGGGGTGGGGAGGGAATGGCGAGAGTTTCTCTTGTTCCCCTCCAAACCTGCTGCAAACTCTTAATATTCTTATGTCGACTTTCTCTGTACTCGACGTGAATTCAATAGTCCCAGCAATGTCGACTTATGCGGGTTCTACTGTACAGATTCTTATGCTGTTCAAAGTGTTGGCAGTTGGCCATTCTAGCTAAAATGTATAGTGTCAACATGTTCACCTATATGTGTTTTAAGTGTGGTACATTCTTGTACTGCTGGAATCAAAATTAAGACTGAAGGAAAGGATCTGTCTTTCTCAGATCTTGCAACCCTGCTAGATAAAATTGAAGTGACAAAAATGTGAACATAAGAGAATTAAATTTCATGTTTTAATCAATAAAAGTGAAGGATGTGAGGAGAGTCAACATGAAGGTGATAGTGATAGTCCATGAAAACAACTTTGGACACAAACATGCATATGTATGTACATGTAGTGTATCAATAACATGGCAAGTTTAGTGTTAGTGATAACTGACAAACAGATATGTATCTATAGACTACAGATCCTGGATTAACACTGTTGATTTGTTATTCTTTCAATAACTACCATACTGAATACTGTGCAATAGAAAATAAGAAAATGATGAAATATTCTTCATATTCACACTCACAATCCAAATATTCAATACAATGCTGACTATTTTCATTTCCTTTTTATTTTGTCACTGCAGTAGGCCTACATTATACCAAGAACTTGCATAATACATGTACAATAAATGTGAGTGTATACTACATGTACATATTTCACACAACACTAAAACCTCCCATTCATACTATACACACAACACCAACATTAACTAGCTTTCCATTCATTTGTAGATCATACGTTTTAATCTTTCTTTTAATTAAATATGTACACACATACAAGTATCTAAAAACACATTATTTTCAAATCATTCTACAAAATATAAAAAATGACACCATACATGTACTTGCCAAGTTCTTATTCTTTTTTCAACAAAGCAAACAGACGCAAGCATCAATCTTTCATCTCATAGTCACAACCATTCACAATTGATCATGATGTCAGCTTGATTCCTCATTCCCTGCAGTTGGCTCAGCATACGTAGCTCTCAGCTTCTCCTTCTCCACCTCTACACGGGCATCAAGGTCCTGACAAACAAACAAGATACAGTAGAACCCAGATATCTCGACGTCTCTTAACTCAAATTTCGGCTTAAGTCGACTTGATTTGGAATTCCCTACTTTTTCTCTATACAGTATTACTACGTCGACATCCAGTAAGTCGACATTTAGGAAGGATGGTCCCGGAGTCAATTAGAGTCAATGAAATAACAGCGTGCGGCCTAGCAAGAGGATGGATAGGGTGGAGTGGGGTGGAAGGCATGGGCGGGGTGGGGAGGGAATGGCGAGGCGAGCGGGTCCCCTCCAAAACTGCTGCAAACTCTTAATACTCTTATGTCGACTTTCTCTTTACTCGACGTGATTTCAATAGACCCAGCAATGTCGACTTGTGCGGGTTCTACTGTAAAAAAACAATCCGTAAACTAATGAGATTAAAGAATTCAGGTCAGTTCTCTTCAATTGCCTTAGTCGAATGAAATCAAACATGATAATTTGAAAATAAAGGTGTTTACTAAAAACATTTCAAAATTGAGCCGATGCACATCATCCCAATGCAACGAATTTGTGTGTAACTACATTTTCATAAACCTTTGTCCACTGGTTATTGAGATCTCAGGGTCAGAACTCATTCCCTATTTCCATTATAATATGAAATGAAAAAGGAATTGCAATCCAACCTCAAGCCCCAATGAACACTGTTATCATCACTAAAGCAACAGCAAGGGGAAAAAAAGGGAACACATATTAATATTATGGTATCATGTAACATCGTAACATCTTGTTCAATTTATACCTGAATAAATCTTGCTAAAACATATTCTAATACTACTCAAGTACAATGTATTTTATGAAGAAAACTGTGGAGATCAAAAGCTTACATACCACAAGGGGTTTGTAAATCATGTGTACAGTCTGCGCCCCAGCCAACATGGACAGGATCATTCCAAGCGAGGCACCTAAGTAGCGAGACCATGACGTTCCTGCAGGCATGATGGCATCGACGTCTGTACAGTTGAGTCTAAGAAATATTTCCTCGCACTTCTTGAGTCAGCTAGAAATAATTCGAAAATACAATTTACAATGACCCATCCAAGATCACTGTTAGTGTTAGTTATTAAGTAACAAGAATGTTTTGACAGGGTAAATTATGATATAATGTGTCTACTATTCCTCTTTCGTAAGTAAATAAATAAGAATAAAAGTGTGTCTTCTCTTATAGAGACACAAAAAGGTCTTTTCAAATGTACACTCTGCACTTGGACTGGTGTCAATCACAGACTGTCTTATGAGGTTTTTCACTGGGTGTTCATTTTCTCAGCTTCAATAGCTTCTGCAGCAATCTTGGGTGCTTCTTTCCTTTGGTATACATCATCTGAGGAAACAAGGGTACATTTATGATTTTATCAGACTATGATTGTAATTTCAATCAAATACACACTAAGTGTTAACAACAGAAATACGATATAAAAATTAATATGTATTTTGTATTATATGTATAATGCATTCCTCATAAGACAAAGTACACTCATCGATAAGTCATTCAGCTGCATATGAATATAAGACGTTTCTCACGATGTTGTAAAAGCTAAAACTACTGACACCTTTGTGTCAGGGGCCTCCCGTCCCACCTTATACCTCAAACTGCCAAGTGCACACAAGACCTCTGAGTATCGTCCTTATAATTATAATCCGAGAAGACTAGGTGCTCGGTCCCACCCATTAAGGAATCCGGGGGCTGAAAAAACAATCAAAGTGAACACCAATTTTGAGCTTGCACAGGGAGAGTTTGAACCTGTGACCCCATGGTCAACAACTTGGTGTTGGCTGAATGCTTTACCTACTGTGCTAACACGGCTCTCTTCAAGTTTCAAGCTGATCTTTGAATATGAAATTTAGAACCTTGACCTGATATTGGATCTAGAACCTTGATCTGATACATGTATTCAATTAATATGGATAAACAGAAGACTAAAATTAATCACAATCAGATGTTCAAGATTAGAAACTTGACAAAAATCTAGAGACAAGCAAGCAATTAGTGATGAAGGAGAGTGGTGAGTTGTTCCCGATGATGGTGGTAAACATGAACAACAACAAAAAACCTTGAAGAAGTAGTAAAAAAAGTGTGGGAGCATTTGTGAAAAGGGCAAGACATACAGAAATTAACTCCAAGAGGTCTCCATTTGATCATTGCAAACTCTACAGTCGCTCCCATCAGAAAGAAAAGGGGCATGAACCGGTAGACCCCCAACCATCGCTTGCCAGGCCACTTTTGCACAGCATTACGGATAACATCGGATCTTGGCTTTCTCAGCATTGCTCATGTCAGAGTTATTATTTGCCTACTAGGCCTAAACGGAATAGTACAGAAACTCAAGATCTGGACCTCGATTTCTGTCTAGCCTATCTGTCTTGTCTAGTAGCAGTAAAGTGTCTTCATCACCGAATCACCGTGTGTGGAGAGGACATGGGGGGCAACCGATGACAAGGCACAGTTGTTTTGGACAGTTAGTTACCTATCTAGCTTCTACATCAACACTAAGGATTAGTTAGATGATGTACTCGCTTTTATCAATTATTCTTACGAAGTCTAGAATGACGAGCCCGCCCGCTGTGGAGTTATTCTTGACCATAGACAAGCTATGTTATGTACTTTGTGAATATTCTGTAGGTGTTGTAATTTGTCCTATAAAAACACATAGCCCTATGCCCTATTTTAAAAGAAAACAATAGAAGTAATCTGCTATTTACGATACCAGAAAATCATACACAGTATTCGCTTCTTGCCAGTCGACGGGCGTAGGAAAACAAACCAAACCCTTCGGCTAGATAGATAGCAGTACACCAGTGTATCACTTCCTTGTCCTCATTCTGCTCATCTTGTTCTCGTTCTTCTTTCTTATTGTGCTCACAGATCTCTCTCTGGCTTACGCCACACTCTGAGATACGATCGATACGCACACCATCCAATAATAGTTTATATGCAGGTCTCTCGATCTATTGATCCAGATGCGTGATTCGTGTCACTTTTATCAGGCTGTTCTTCTGGTTGCCGACATTGCTTGACGTAGCAGACGCCTCGGCCAGGAATAGCTTTCATTCTTCGTAATTTGGTAGAGACGAGGTCCTGATCAACACTTGCTGCCTCTGTACCACGGTAGACTCGCAATTTTCAGGAAGGAAAGGCGTTCGACTTCAAAGCATCTCTCGCTTAGTCAAGTCCCCACTTCCTCTGCAGGGCCTGGAATAACTGAGAGGGTGAGTCATGCTTAGATGGTTTAGCACTGTCATTTAATGACATTCATTAATGAAGTGAATACTATTACTATTACTATTACTATTAGATCTAGATCTAGTATTGCTATAATCAATAGTTAGTTATAGTAGTCTGTGTATACTATACTGAACAGTTGAGTATGTTGTGACAATTTTACAGTAACAGAGTCTATAGCAACAATTAGACTATCTAAGAAGGAAGAGAATGAGCAAGCAGTTTTGTTTATCAATTCCTTATCACCGCCAGTCGTCAAAAAAGTGCGGTGAAGTTATTATATATGTAGAACTTAAAAACAATTAGGAGATTCATTTTATATTTAATAGAATACATCTGAATCTCTTGATCTAGATTCTATTAAAGCTTAGATTAGCCTCTATCACTCTAGCATTTCAATTATTGATTATTTATTGTCCTCAATTTAGCCGCTCATAAATGTTTTTTTCTCCCTCCTCAGAAACAATGCAATAGAAGCTGGGGTACAGAATGGCAGCTGATAGATCTGAGGGACCTGGTGGTGTGGGAAACAAAAGGTAGTTGTGGATTCTTTCGTATTTTCGTATTCATCTCTAGGCCTACCTAAATGTGTTCAGAAAATGAGATGTTTTTAACAAGCCTGTTCTCTGCCTGTTTCCTTTTATTGACATTCTATTGTTTTAGACCATGTTTCTAGTCTTGTTTATGCTGAACTTTGGTCACGTCTTGGGTGGGTATCGTATGTCCTCCTCTACACACTCACACTAAGGCGTTAGGGACGGTTTCACTGCACTATCTCTGTATGTGTTCTCAGTAGGAGTGACTGTGTGTGCAGCCAGTATGCCTGTCAGATCAAGGAGACCCAGTGGCCCATCATCTATAGCTCAGAGTACAACATCGGCTTCTGTGGCCTGGAGAAGCTGCATCCATTTGATGCAGGGAAATGGGGCAGAATATTTGAATTTCTTAAAGGTAGGACATGCAGGTTGCTTCACTTTTTGTATCAAATGATGTAGAAGTGCCCTGAGGCTTTTCAAAAATGTATTGTACATGTACTGTTAAATTATATATGACAAGATAATGTAGGGAAGGTCTGGTAAAGAAAATTGTTTGTTTCCATCTAAAAGTGATAACCATCTAGGCCTACAATTTGCTTTTGAGTGCGTCTTTTGATAAATTGTAATTGAAACATATGACCATGACGACTTCCCTCATATTTTGCACATATATGTGTGCATGCCAGTTTTACACTGCAGAAGAAGCTACTCTGCTGATATTGGTTTATTGTAGATGACTTTGATGGACATTATCTTTAGTAGTAGTAATAGTATAGTAGTAGTGGTGGTGCTCCAATAGTAGTAGAAAAGAGTGGCTCTGTAGTTGTCCTTGTATTGTGACCCTATCAGAGGCTGGAATGCTGAGAGCTGACACAGTTATTGAGCCACATGAGGCCTCGGAGGAGGAACTACGCTATGTACACACCAAACAGTATGTGCGCAGCCTGAAGGTAAGACACACTGGCATACAGCTAGCACTCTGAGCAGTCTAAAGAAAGCTTGTTTTACAATAACAACTATATCATTTAGTTATTATTATTAACCGTTTCTTTGGGAGGGGGGGGGGTGGGGGACATAGGTTTTTTATCCGATAGGTATCATAATCATTCATTATAGTCATCAATACATTTTTTGCACACAGGTTGCTACTTGCTTCTTGATGCGATGAAGGGACTTGGCTCCACCGTTCTTTTTCTTCATTTAATTTTCAAATACTATGGGCTTTTTTGCAACAAATATCATTTTTCTGTGTGTAAGTGTAACATTTTTTTTTATATTGAAAGAGAAATCATTTTTATTAATTCTGGCACTCAAAGCTAAATGTAATTAAATTGTTGCGTTTGAGTAAACTTGTAACAATTGTGAGATTTGTACAAAACGCAGTGACAGAATTAAGAAAAACAGAATGAAGACCTTTTCCTGATCCATTTTCGATCACTCCTTTATTTCATTGGCATTCATGTTAAATTCCATACATTTCTTTTCTCATTACACTATAGATATGCAGAAAAAAATGTTTTATGTTTACTTTGTAAGAATGAAATGTTGTGTTACTTGTCATAACCTGTGTAAGTTAAGGAGCCTGCTTGGGATCACAACCTCTATCAGATTGTATTGTGCAGTCAACCTATGGAGAATGTTCAGCTGTCACATTCCTGTCTCCACTCAGTTTGCTTTCCAACCTTCATCGTTGTGAAAGCCTTTGTTGTCTGATCAGTGCACTCACACATAGGCCTGGCCTGCAGCTTACACTCCAAATTATGTCTTTCATAGATTGTACTACTAGCAAGAAGAACATACACTCTTGTTGATTTAGCTCTTTGCCTTTCCGACTTTGTCACAATGATTGTACACAGCTATAGGATCTTACACTTCAGTTTTGCCCATTCATCGCTATCGCTCCCCAGCTGACACTGCATGGGTTTGCCACTGGGTCACGCAAACGAACGGGGCGCAGCGGTAAGCCAGTGCTCAGGTGAAGGGGCCTGATTTTGCGATTTTTGTCTTTGTTTCCCCCTCGATATCTTCCGACGTAACATTCATAGAATATCCAACAAAATCGCATTTTAAAGTTTGTCTCAAGACCAACAAGACAATACCAAATTTGTGCCAAACCTCGTAATCCTATAATTTATATTCATATTTCTGAAAACTGTGTTTTAATTCTAAAATACCATGGGTCCTACGATTTCTTAGCCGACTTTTCACCTTCAGTCAGCGGGCCACGCGCCACGGTCACTTATGATTTTTAAAATCCCATCGTTTACGGCGATCCCGGTGTTACACAGAATTGTAACAAACATCATTCAAACAAGACAAATCTCTTCTACATATGCAAGATGAGTCTGAGCCATATAGTGTAGAGCAACATTGAAATACAGACTGTTACTGTTCATCAGGGTCCCGATTTTTCACTAGATTTTAAGCAGCAATTAGCAACAAAAAGGGACCTAACTTTAGGAACACAATATGTGCAAATTAAAGTGGAATGTGTGAACTGTTGAACCCACTTTGAATCTTGTGTGCTTAGTTTGTGTATTTTGAGCTACACTGATTTTAATGGTGATGATGAACACATTCATAATGTTGGCTAACATCTAATTCATTGAATGACAAAAGTCATTTTAGATACAAATACAAGATATGAAACATTTATCAAAATCAAATGAATAAGGAAGGTTGCATGCACACAGGATACTACAGGTTGTTGGGCATGTTTACATTACATACAAAATATGCATGTACTCTATTTCAGTTGCATTGAAGATCCCAGATAAATTGTTCAAATGAAATGAACAATTTACAAAGGTTGCAGTTTGCATGCACACGAGATATAGACTGCGATATATTTTTTAATAAGAAGATAAGTAATTATATAAGTTTTAAGTTACATTGAGCATCCCTGATAAGTCCATGATGTATCTTCATGAATATTTAAAATGTCCCACGACCTGTATCCCATGTGCATGCAACCCGCAACCTTCTTTGTAAGCTGTTCATTTCAATACATATTTTATTTGAAGATGGACTAATCGATGCTGAATGTAACTAAAATCATGTATCTTTATGTGCTGCAACATCCCCCACAACCTGTAGTGTCGCACATATGCAACCTTCCCTCTTAATTGTTCATTTGGTTTTAATCAATGTTTCATTTTTGAGGGGTAAAAATTCTCACATGTAATTTAATTTTAGAATGGATTAATCGGGGACAGTCAATGTAGCTTAAACCATTTCATTTCCCATGTATGCCCCTCAACTGTATTCTGTTTGCATGCAACGCACCAACCTTGTTTGTAAACTAAATTGTTAATTTCGTTTGAAGTTGAAGATGGACTAATAAGGGATGCTCACAATTGAATGGAAGAAATCATGTATCTTCTTATGTTATGTATGTAAACGTATAAATATGTCCCAGACCTTGTGCATGCAACCCGCGACCTTCCTTGTATATTGTTCATTTGATTTTCAAGATGGACATATCAAGAATGCTCAATGTGACTCAAAGAAAAATTTTGTATGATCTTTATACATTATATTGTAAGTCCCACGACCAGTATCCCGTGAGCATGCAACCCACAGCCCTCCTTGTAACTTGTATATATCATTTGAAGATGAACTAATTGGGATGCTCAACTCAATGTAACTTAAATCATTTGTATCTTCTTATATGAAAATTTAGTAACGTAAATTAATAAATTAATATGACCTGTATCCCATATGCATGCAACCCGTAACCTTCCTTGTAATAATAACAAGTTCATTTATTTGAGAAGATGAAATTATTGTGGATGTTCAATGCAACTTTAATTAGGATATGATCTTCTTATGTAGTGTAAAATATAACATTATGCTCCACGACCTGAATCCTGCGTGCATGCAACCCGCAATGTTCTTGTAAATTGTTCATTTCAATTACATTTCATTTGAAGATGGACTAATCGGGGATGCTCAGTGTATGGTTATTTGAAATCATGTATATTAAGTACATCTTTGTGTTCTGTAAACAGGCCCCACAAACTGTAGTATCCCATGTGTAATGCAAACCTTCCTTGTGTATCCTACATTTGATTTTAATAAATGTTTCATACCTTGTATCATCGACGACTTTTGTCATATACATGTAATAGCAAGAAATTAGATGTTGGCCAATGTAGTGTAGCAAATATGTGTTCATAATCAACACTTAAACTTATGTTAATGAAGCTCGAAAAAACACAAACTAAGCACACAAGAATCAACAAAGTGGGTTCAATATTTCACACATTCATCTTTAATTTGCATGTATTGTGTTCCTAAAGTTAGGTCCCATTTTGTTACTAATTCAGTTTTAAAAATCAAACTATTTCTACTCATACTGCTTAAAATCTAGTGAAAAATCGGGACCCTGATGAACAGTAACAGTCTGTATTTCAATGTTGCTCTACACTATATGACTCAAGACTCATGTTGCATACGTAGAAGAGATTTTTATCTTGTTTGAATGATGTTAACTATGATGGGATTACAAAAATCATAAGTGACCGTGGCGCGTGGCCCGTTGACTACAGGTTAAGAGCTAGCTATAAAAAAAAGAGAGAACTTTGCACAAATTCGACCAACAGTCCCTGATTGAGCATGTGTGTAAGAATCTTGTTAACTTTGATTAAAATCGCAGGTTCCATTTTCGAAAAATATGACTTCTAATTGAAACTTTAAAATGTATCCACTATTCAATAGAAATGAAACAGTTTTCGGAAATATGAGTAGAAATCAAAGGATTACAATGTTTGGGACAAATTTGGTATCATCTTGTTGGTCTTCAGACAAAAAATGCAATTTTGCTGCATGTTTTACGATCGTTATGTCGGGAGATCTTGAGGGGGGAAACGAAGGCAACAATTGCAAAATCAGGCCCCCTCGCCTTAGCACTGGTTTACCACTGCCGCCCCGTTCGATTGCGTGACCAACATTTACGTGTGTAACCGCGTGGCTCTTGTATGGATGGGCATTTCCCCCCACTTCTCGTACTTTCGCTGGTAACTTTGCTGAGACATTCAGAGAAGAAAGACATTAACATCTGTGTGTAGTGGGTCTTTTTGTTTAGTTTTTTTTTCTTTCTCACTTATACTATATGAGAATGTTCTGGAGATTCATAAGATAATGTCTAAACACAATGAATGTGTCGAGTTCTGGGTTAAGATGGAGCAGGACGTTGTATTCTATTAGTATCCGATTTACACAGATTTATATGGTTATACAATTCTAGTATTGTTTTTGCAGTAATATATTTGGAGAGCAGATGAGTTTTATTAATTGATTAACTTATGTGTCTGAGAGGAAGTGAATGAAATCTTATACTTATATGCAAGTATTGATAATTGAAAGATTAGAATTGGAAAGTCTTAACAGCAAATCCAAGTTTATTTATAACTATGTAAGACTTGCTAGACAAATCACCTAAATATTTACTCTGATAGAGGGACACAAAAGTCTTGCAGTGAAGTCTGCTTAAGAGTAACTCCATGGGACAAGAAACAAAGTGTATCTTGTCCATCTTTAAAGGTACAATAGGTCCAGTAGCCTCTGCTGTTATTGAAAATAGAGTGAGTGCATAACTCATAGTCAATGGTGCCTGCATAATCTTGTCATTTGGTTCTTTTTATTGTTTAAACATTTTAGACTTATTCCACAATCTTGAGCCCTCATTGGAACTTGAAGTTATTTAAACCAAACTTTGATGAGTTGGATTATTTAAGGGGGGGGGGGGGGGGGGGGCCCACAAA
>JAUELK010292095.1:0-14636 GCA_031471215.1 Gastropteron pacificum | reverse complement strand
GAAGATGAAGAAGAAGATGAAGAAGAAGAAGAAGAAGAAGAAGAAGAAGAAGAAGAAGAAGAAGAAGAAGAAGAAGACAGGTATTATTAGGTGTATCTCTATGTGTACACTCATATTACGTAAGGAAGTAGGTCCAAATAAAACCTTGACTATCTGAACTTCTCTCTTTTTGTTCATTGACTTTGACCAATTTATTTGTGGTGAAACCATTGTTTTTAGCTTTGGGTGCCGTACATGTCACACCTATTCCACTACGGTATCGTCAAAGTGTTAATGCTGTTGTTGTTCGTTGGTGGGTTTTTTTTTTCTCAATTTGTATGGGTATGCCAGGTCCACTTTCCATAGTATTTACACGTAGTTGAGTTCTGTCATTTTGTTTAATCATTGCCATCCTCACTTTGACATCTTTAGTGCATAGGCTGTTGCATTCTTTAATGGTGGCGAGATATTTGAATTCAGTAACACTTTCAAGGGCCGCCACGTTGTCAATTGTAATGGGTTCCGTATTCTGGCCGCCTATGTGCATATAATTTACTTTTGTCTTCTTCGAATTCCGTTTAAATCCAGCCTTCCTTCCCTGTCATGTCTACTATATACTGTACAGTATACTTTATAATGTGCTAGTGGTGTTATCTGCAAGTAGGGCAGCGTCATCAGTGTATCTTTGTCTGGTGATACATGTATTTCTTCCATCTACATGTGCTTATTGTCTTTTGTGTCAGAATATCTCATCACTAATTGTTCTATGTAGGCCTACACATGGTGAAAAGATGTGCGGAGAGATTGCACCCTTGTCTCAGTCCCTTCTTTATTTCGAAATACATGTAGTTCAAGTAGTTGCAGTGTTCTCCATTTCACCTTACTGTGGCTTTCTGATCTTTGTATAGAGCAGCTTTGGATGAGGTGTGTTGAAGCCATAAATAGAATCCAATATTGGTGTGATATGAATGATATGAAAATGATATATTGATTATCATTCATTTTATTTAATACTACTAATAGTACTATTAATTACTATGAGATTCCAGTAGCTATGATACATTGTACATATTATTATTATAATGAAGACCAAACACAGAAGATGTGGGTAAAGAGAAAGCAGTGGTGTTTATTGAATGCATAGTTAAGTTGTATAATCTACGTATATTTTGTCTAAATAAAGTATAATATGAAAACATAAGATTTTTAAAAAATAAAATAAAAATAGGATTGTACCATAGAAAAATTATGTCTTGATGAGTGAAACTGAAAACTGTGAAAAACAACAACAAAAGACAAAAAATATATGTTACACATAATAATACACTCATTGATATACAAAGAGATATTTATATAATGTGTTTATATATGAATATGTTACATTATTCCAGTAACAAAGTTTTCCCACTAAGTATAAAGCGTATAGACAAAATAGTGTTATAGTATAGATAAGACACAAAGAACAAGAAATCGAGAGGAATAGAGATTAAGAAAAGTGTATGATAAAGAGGAGATTAAGAGAGACATAGAGAGACAGGCACTGACAGAGACAGAGTAAGAAATAGAGGGGGCTAAGATATAAAGATAGAGATAATATTTAAAAAAAAAAAGAAAGACTCAGAAAGATTAAAACAAGATTTGTCTTCTCACTACAAGAACACGTACACTTCAAAGAACATTTAAGTACTACTACTGTAAGATTTACATGTTATGACAATATACAAAAAAGAATGACATTCTGTCATGGTTTCAATTTCTGACCAGAAAGTATAAACTACAGCTATTGTTAATTAATAGAAAAGTAAAATGACCGCAAAAAATGGGTGTAAAATGTCTATGTAGCGGATTTATCTTATACTTATGGGTATACATACTGCAATTTCTTTTACTCATACAAATACAAGCAACTATCACTGGGACGATAGTGAAATGATATGGCATGCAGTTTGGTCCAGTCTTAGTCTAACTATCTATGGTGGTGACTAAGTCATGAAGATTTTATTTAAAAAGCTATGTCATGTTTGCTTTGTTGTTGTTATTGTGTGAGTGTTTGTAGTCCGTTTTAAAAAATGAAATATTTTGCATGCATGTTGAATGTAACCTCCCATTCAGTTTCAGACACATGTTGTAATTTCAAATGTGTGAAGGATAAAATGTGTACACTGTATGAACATTAAAATGAAAAAAAAATATTTTTCCGAACTTATAATAGTAATACACAAAAAACGTCTGCAATTGCAATCATCATAGAATAAGAAAGCACACGCAAGTAAAAAGATAAAACTATGGAGCAGTAGAAGTGTACAAAACTGCAGCGTAAACAAGGCACATTAATGGTAAAAGATTGAATAGCATGACTGTAAAAAATTTAAATTAAAACTAAAGTGTAGGCCTACATATTGTCAATGACTTCATATTATACTATCGAAAATCTAATTTGTTTTTTATTTAAATGTTGGTGTTCATATTCTGATTCTTGGAAAGACTACATTAGCTGCAGTCTTCTTCTTCTTCTTGATCACTATTACTATTAGCTTCAGTGAAAAGTGGAGCTAGTGACACCTTGGCTAATTTCTCAGAGACGGGATGAAAAGAAAATGCAAAGCGACTTTGAAAACTATGTATTTTCAAATCACTTTCCTTCCTTCCTTCATTGTATCGATGGTAATGGTACACGCCAGTAACACATTTCATAATATAAACTAGACAAATAGTGACATTTCAATACAAAATGTAATGCATGAAATCAATCACAACATGTATACCTAACATTGGTAGCTCTCAGACTGAGCAAAATATTGTAACATATATTTCTGAACTGTATAATTAAAAGGCCTTTGTTCTAAGGAAATGTTCTGGAGTAAGGTGTTCCAGTGACAGATGCATCTAAACATTTTAGAAGCATGATTGCTACACTACATTGATTCACTTCTAGATAAACAAAAAAAAATAAAATAGCAATTTGTATATATAAGTATAAGTATAGGATAAGTGCACCGGAATTATAAAAGGCAATTTTTCAAATGAGCAAAATACGAGACAGTCAACAAGAATCTCTCAGCAAACAAAGTAACAGCTACATTTGTTCCAGGACAATTTCTAATGAATTAACTGCGTAATTATACACAGGATGTGTAATACTAGGCAGGTCTGGAAGTCCAAACAGCTGTATTTTTTAACTCATAACAGTATCAATCCTTGACAGAGATATGGCACTTTACTATGCACCAACATTTGACTATTTCACATTTCTGTATGGTTCTTTCAACAAGAAAACAAGAGAGATTTTGTTCTTGCCACATCAAAGGGCAAGCTTCGAAAAAGACACAACATTCTCATCTCTTCTAAAAATAATGAATTCATACAGCACATTTCTTAGTCCATTGGCTCAATACAACACTTAATAGCGCCTCTTCAGGGAAAAAATCATAAAGAAAACGTAAAAGGCCTGTTTTTAAATAGCCTATACATTTAAAAAAGAAAATGTATTGATTCATGAAAGCACTGGTACACTGACATGATAGCAATGTGTAAGATAAATAATTGGAAGAATGATGAAATGTTATACATAAAAAAAAGGTCACAAGTCCAAGAGTGCCCAGAGCAGATGTAAATGACATTCATTCACCACAATTGCTGTAGTTGAGACAGTATAGATACAAACATAAATCAGGAGTGTGTGTACATAAAGTACATAAACTAACAGATCTAAACACAGCCACTGTAAACAGTAGAGTACAAATTATGATGTATACACAGGATATGGAAAATCAGTTGCAAAAGTATTACATAAACAAGCAATGACCACCTTATTGGAAGAGGATTTAAAAATTATACACAATTGCCATGTTGTTTGACGAAGTAAAACAAAGGTCAACAAATAGACAGCATTTTACCCTGCTCTACAGCAAGCTCACTATTACCCCGAGATTAATTCTGAGGCCATCTCAACTTCAATGAAGCCTATGCTTTGTTTCAAGGATTGCAAGAATACACGAACAAGTGGTTTATAAAATTAGTTACACTTAAAACAGTACCAACTGTTGAAACAGATTCAAAATGGACACATGTTGGAAAAAATGTCACATTTAACAGCACAAAGCAATTATTTACATGTGTTAAAACAAAGTAATGATTGATACTTAAGAAAACTGTAACCCTTGATACCCAAAACAATGTTGTGTTCAAAAAGCATCTTCAAAAATCACATTGCTTTAAAACTCACCAGTGGAAACAAACAAAACAACATATTTGTGTCTAACTAGTGCGTAGAAAGGCCACAATTACTTTTTTTTTGCACAGCAAGCAAATGTACTCACTAATAAATGAGACAAAAGTTGTTCTAAAAACTTCTAATTCTAGAAGTAAGCAGGGTTTTAAACACAAAAGGGATTGTTTAGTCAACTAGAGAGGGATTAAAAGAGGGACTATTTGAACTGACTGAAAACTTGATTGAGTACCAAAATAAAATTTCACTTTTGTTCCTTGCAAAGTGTCGAATAAGCAATTTTCTTTTGAGTTTCCATTTTCAAAGGGCATTTCTTTGATTTTTCTTCTTCTTTAATTTCTTTATCAAAGTATGGCCTCTTTTATCTCACAAAAGCTTGTGGATGTTGGAGATGTATATAATGAGATAAATGATGCGACTGATGAAGTGTCATTTCTCCACCCTGAAATAACACTGTCGTTTTCTAAAACAGTAAAAATACATCTGTTTTGGACTTACAACAGTGTTATTCTAGACATCAAATTCATTTCTTCAAGAAAGTGACAACTTGTAATGGTTTACAGGCCCTAAAGAAAAGTTTGCTCATTCGTCATTTGGCGAGGCATGGGACAAAGTGGAGATTTGTTTTCTAACATCGTAGGCTTGCAGCAAACTTGTTCCTGTTTGGCTGAGTCTCGATAGATCTGGGGATCTAACTGAAGTGCCTGAAGCGGCCGACATTGTTGTTGCAGTTGGGACAGCGATGGCTGACGTCTTTGAGCGGGTCGATGCACAGTGGGATCAGACAGCAGCCCAACCAACATCTGAGGGAAAGAGGATGAGGATGATACTGATACTTATGACAAAAATGACAACACTTTATTTATAATGGAAAGGAGTGAACTAAAGTAGGCCTATACAAATTCAAAAGTGAATAAGCAGTCACTTACACGACATTAGCATTTTGATTGTTCAACGCTAGACCTCAATGCTAGCGACAATTCGTAAAATGGCAAAACATAGTCCTACCACAAAACTGGAGAGCATGGAAAGTCCCTTGAAAAAAAAACGAAGTCAGATCTTGAGCTGCATAGTCTAAACTAGTGATCACTGTTGCCTAACTAACAACAACCAAACTAAAGCTCACCCAACAATACAAAGGCTTCTCAGCAACAGCTATGTCAAAAGGCCAGTCTCATAGACCAGACCATTGTAGTAACACCAAACACAACTGTAGTAAGACCAAATACAACAACAACTACACCACCACCAATAACTACCACTACTCCATGATAGGTGGGACCGAGCAGTCTTCTCGGATAAACGATAAACTCAGAGATCCCACGTTAAAGATCCCTTGGCAGAATGAAACCGATGAAGAAAAAGCTAGTTATGGCCGTCCGGGCAAAATTAAAAACTATCATAACCCCCCCCCCCACCACAAAACAAAAACCCATTACTGAAGGCGCTGCTCTTGTGACGACTGCGTGTTGGCTTTAGCGAAAAGCGGAGCACATAACACTACGGTCAATTTCCCTGAATACAGTATACAACACAAAATACTGACCCAATAATGCAAAGACCTCCCACCAGCAGCCACGTCAAAAGGCCAGACTCGTAGTCCAAGCTAGTGGTCACTGTGGCCTGACAGTGCTGGCACACAATCATGGCTGGAGCTTGACCGTAGCGCATGTTGGATCCAGGCATAGCACCTGGGCGAGCCTGAGTAACAATAACGGCTGAAAGGGGGTGAGGGGGGTGGGGCGAGAGACAAGGACAGTGGGGGTGGGTTTAAATTATATATCAATACAACAAGTGGTAGAATGACTTTTACAAAACATTTTGGTGCATCTTCTTCTTCCATTTATGACTGCAGCCTCATAATAGAGGACTTTTGCAATCGCATATCATTTCAATTCATGGGCCTAAATCTAAATCATAACTAAAAGTATGTGAAGCATAGGTAATTTTGTGTTTTCTATAACTACAACGGATCATGACAAAGGCCATTATAATCAATGGCAAGTGTTCCTACTCAATTTTCAAGAAGTGATTACAGACCTCCATACTAGGTATGCCTACATGGAGCTAAATTAAAATGTTTCCACATAGTGACATATATATATATTGGCAAACAGCATAAATATGGCACACCAGTACCAAAGAACAGTAACACAGTAGAAAGAAAACCCAAAACACAGACTTTGTTTTGTCTGCACCAGTCAACTTCAAGGTGACTGACATACAATAGTTCTCCTCGACTGGCTTTATTGAGGACATAATAAAATCTTTCACGCAGTTGATGAATGAAGCAAAACACGATAATTTGATAAATAAAAGATTACTAAAAAATATGTTTCAATATTAGGCCTAGCCGACACAAATCATCCCAATGCAACGAATCTGTGCAAGTTTTCCTAATCTTTCGTTCGCTGGTTATTCAGTTCTCAGCATCAAAACTCGATCTCTACTTCCATTATTAAAGGATGATTTGTTGATCCGAATGTATACTTACTGTTGACTCCGACTGGGCCAGTTTGCACAGGTGGCGGTCCCTGGTAGCCGTGAGGGGGGGGATAACCTGCACCCTGTGGGGGAGGGGGTTGGGCGGGGTATCCACCTTGGGGGGGAGGGGGTTGGGCAGGGTATCCGCCTTGTTGTGGGGGTTGTGCGGGGTATCCACCTTGTGGGGGTTCCCCCTGGTAGCCGGCCTGAGGGGGCTCATACATGGGTGGCTTCTCAGAAGACATGATGCTGGTCGACTAGTTTGGTAGATCTAGTACTAGTAGAGTGGGCAGGATTCACTGTTGGCTGGAGTAGAGACCATTCAACATTAACAATCATTGCAAGTGTAAGGGCAGAGATGATGAGACTGGACACTGGCCTTGTTCTCTTTGTAAAGAAAACGTAGTCTCCTCGAGCGCGTTCCAAATACACAACAGAACAGCTTTACTCACACTTTCCTACTATCCTTTGTATGATCTCTCTATGTGTTGTTTGTAAACACAGAACACGCTAATTTTGGCTACTATTAAATTAATATTATAATTGCTAGAATCTGTGGTCACGGTGGTAATGATAATGGTAGGCTGAAAAGTCCTGCTATTTTAAATGTTTTTGATTAAAAAAATAATTTAGGCCTAGATCTAATATTTATTAATTTTTCTCAATATAGACTAGATCTAGATCTAGCTATATATTATTATATAGTAGTAGTAGTAGTAGTAGTAGTAGTAGTAGTAGTAGTAGTAGTAGTAGTAGTTGTAGTAGTAGGTGTTTTCAAGAGGTCAGGTGACCTAGAGCCTAGAGATTCAGATGCTGGGCTCCACTCGAAAGCACAGCAGCAGCATTCACGAGACCTAGAATCTAGTACTATAACTATAATCTAATATAATAACTATAGTATTAGTAGGCATATTATATATTATGTCATCTCTATCTCTATCTATTCTAGAGTGATGTCTGTCTTAGTTAATGGCCACCCTAACTGCCCTAAGAGCTTCTGACTCTATCAGCGAGTATCAGTATCAGTCTTCTGAACATATCAGCTGACAATGTATAGATCTAGGGGACTCATTACCGACAGCAGTCCCTGTCCGTTTTGTTTACATGGCAGCCATTTTGAATGCCAGATTTTTATAAAATGTTAGTTTTGTTTCTATTCGAAAACAGAAATTAGGGGGGGCCAGCCCCACTAAAACCCCCACCCCTGGGAAAACAGAAATTAGGGGGGCCAGCCCCCGTAAAACCCCCCGCCTCCCCACCCTAACCCAAACAATAACATTGTAGCCATCCCTGTATTTCCTCCATATCAACATTTAACCGTATTTCATGATCATAACTTTTGGCTTCTTGTCCATTTTTTTTGGAGGGGTATCAAATCTCGACACACCCCTCGGGGACCGCTGTGGGTAATGAGTCCCTAGATCTAGAGCTAGATATAGAGGAGAGGTCACTTCATAAAGAAGACACTTTTTACTATTAGTAATAGTAATTAGCAAGAGAAATTATTTTACATTTTTAAACTCCAAGTCCAAGCCGTTTCAGAGAAAAACACCATGGAAAATGTGAGGGGGCCTCTATCTATACATAGGCATAGGCCATAGCCATAGTCATAGGGTGCTGTTAACCAAGACATACTCTAGTATAGTAGTAGTAGATCTAGATCTTCTACTTCTTGATCATCATCATCACTTGACAGAAACACCTCTATCTAGAATATAGATCTAGATTTATACAGTCTGTGGCCTCTGAGCAAAAATAAGCCTGCCTTCGTTTTTATACAAAAACCATGAGTAGGTCAGTAGGCCTCTATGAATGATGATCGGACCCCAGGGCGAACATAATCTAGAGTCTAGAGATCTGTTACTGTTACTGTTAGACTGTGAAATAGATCTACATAAGTCAAAGACAGTAAGACATACACACAGCTAGAGTCTAGATCAACCTAAATAATCTTACGAGGATGCAGATGCAAGCAAGATGATCTGGGGAAAGCTTGACGCACGCTCGACCTCGATGAAGCAGAAGACGAATGAACAAGACCATGAAGTTGAAGAAGAAGGTGCAACAGAAACCAAATCTAGGCTAGGCTCTAGACCAGGCGGGTTATCATGGCGTCATAAGGCTATAAATAAATGGTGAGGACCAAGAGGGAATACGCTAGGCCTACGCTAGCCTAGTCTATTTTGGGGATACGCCCCAGTCTAGGCTTTCTGAACCAGAATGCCAAGGCCCCAGTGCATCGCCTTTTTGGTTTTCCAGGCCCATAGTTCTTCCTTGAAATATGTAAATTAGGATGGGCAAAAGATACCATGTGATGCTTTCGACCTAGAAAACGAAAGCATCGCATCGAATTTGAACAGAGACCATCCATTACTCATAATCATAATTAGACTTCGGTCATGTAGAATGGTGAAGGAAGCGTTTAGAGTTGAACAGAGTTCGGCAACCTCTAGAAACACCATTCACTTTCATAACAAGAACAAGGAAATTGGTTGTTTACACAACACACGGGCGGTCATGTGGTTAGGGGGTTCGAGGTTCTAGGTTTATTTTTTTTAAATCCTCCTCATTACCCGTTACTGACTCGCTATGAAGGGCTCGGAAAACGTGATGTAGGTCTAGCTACATGTACGTCTACGTGTTTAAATCCATGTTCCTTTTGTGTCTGATAAGTCACGTTCACACCTTATTTTTAAGTTGAAAGTCCCTGGAATTACTAGGCTACCTGTCTTTTACAGTCATGTAGGCCTACGTGTATGAGTTTACATTCAAATACAAAAAAAGTAATACATTCAAGTGGCATTGATCTTTATTCCCAATCTAAGTTTCAACCCTGTTCAATGTTTCCCTCTGCCGGTCACAATTTATAGGGTTGCGACAATGCCAACGATGTATGCCTTCATTAGGACTAGATGTGTCTTGTTTGGGGCCTATATTATTATAGAGATACTCCTAATAAGAGTTAGGCAAGCACATCACCCCCTGCGTCAAGCACTGTGTGTTCAGGAACCGGATTTCTCAAGCAATGTAAAGAAGAAGGCCTAGCATAGAAGTAGAGTAGGCCCCCTAAAGAAAATCCAACGTCGGGAGTTGGCGTACAGAAACCCGAAGCCGTAATGCCGTAACTTAGTGCACTTCTAGCCTACATAGCTGCCCAAAACGTTTGCTTACCCTTTCCCCCTTTTAAATGTTTTCTTCTTCAGAAGGCCGAACGATAGCAGTAGGCTATACATACTGAGAACTTCAGTCTACAAATCAAGGCGGATGTGCTATAAGGCCCAATAAGCCTACAGAAGCCTGAGTCTTTAATACAAGTCTTCTCCTACCACCAGCATAACATAATGTCACGGGTACCGGTAGGGCCTTCGTGGGAAGATAAACTAGGCCTAATCTTAATCATTTAGTCTAGTTGACCCAGATCTACGGTGACCCCTCAAATCCTCTTGTTCTTGTCACCTTTCCCCGCCTTGGTCTTGTAAGTACTGTCCCCCCCCCACCCCCACTACACACATATTTTGTTGCTGCTGTTGTTGTTGTTATTGTTGTTGTTAGTTGTTATCATTTTTGTTGTTACCGGTGCCGGTACTGTCCAATGCGTTATACCACCAGAGCCAAGCAAATACTACCAGGCTTCGTGGATTGATAATCCGATATTATCAGGAGCAACTCTATTTAGATAACAGGCCAACACAAACTGACAGTTGCGACATTGCATACAAGATTGCGTAATCTAGTGTTGACACATAGAAAGAGAGGCCTGGTCCTAATAATACCGTGTAGGCCCACGGAAATAGACACTAGAACGCATTGGAATTTCCAACATCAAAAGGAAGATTTCACAGGCTGATTAGTTCTTTGTCAATTCTCGGGCTTTGCGGCGACTGCGCGTCGGCTTCAGCGAAAAACGGAGCTTTTCTTATAACACTAAGGCACATTTCCCTGAGTAGGAATGAATACAGTATACAAATTACAAAAATACAAAAAAAGAACAAAGCAAACATCCAAAACAAGAGGTTTGAAAGTGTGGCGTGGCGTATATACTCTATAGGCCTAACCTCCGCACCCCCGTGGTGTTGTTTTCGTCTACCGTATTTATTAACAAGCCCAATGTAGGCCCTATATATTGTTATTACATTATTACCCGGTACCCGTTATCACAGAGGGGCCTCCTACCCCATAGACATATACTGTATAATAATAACTATAGTTATAATAGTAAACATCTTTGGGCCTACCCACATAACCGTGTTGTGTCAGTCAGCCTGTGATTGATGTTATTGCTGGTGCCGACAATGCTATTTATAAACAGGCACTGATATAGTCAGTTGTGCACTGTCAAAGAGATTTGAATTTGATAGACCCACAGAGCCCTGTCAGTAATGTCAGCCTATTTCTGATGGCGTTGTTGTTGTTGTCGCTGTTGGTGGTGGTGGTGACGATGCTGTTCATAAATATGCATTAATCTGAATCAGTTAGTGGTGGTAAAGTGGTCAGACCGTTGGCCTCACGAGTCAAAGGTCTGGGGTTCGATCACCGGCCGTGCCGACTCGATTTGGATTTGAGAGCACCGGTATTTTCTTATCCACCACCAGGTGTACTCTTGGAATAGGTACTTTGTCACCACTTTCTCACCGTACCCAGGTGTAAGATGGGTACCCGACTATAGACAGTAAAATATATTGTGTAATATGCTGTAAAGCGCTTTGACTTTGGGGTCAAAGAGAAAAAATAGCGCTGTAGAAATCGGCTATTATTATTAGTGCACGGTCTAAGTGATTTGATGATAGGCCTTCAGAGCCTTGTTAGCCTGCTTTTTATGTTGTTGTTTTTTATGTTGGTGGTGATGATGTCGTTGTTGTTGTTGGTGGTTGTGGCTGTGATGTTTATAACAGGCACTATCTTCATGCCTGACTTGTGCACTCCTCAAGTGGTCTGATAGACAAAGAGATCAACTTGAAGTTCAAATTGTTGCCAAAAATCTCACTTTTCTATTTGTGGTCTATTTTGGTAGGTTAATGTTTGTTTTTTAGGAAAATGTAAAATCATGGGATACATCGGACTTTGGTTTATTGACTTAGGCCAAAATGAATTTCCGCCATCGCTGGTGACTTGGGACAAAGTGTGAATCAATTTATATAGACAGTATTATTAAATTGAGCTATATTCGCGTAATTTCTCCACCTTTGAATGTTACTGGTAGAGGATGCCTTAGACTATGTGATACCAAATATTATGGAAACTGTATCTTGTATGGTTGTTCAGATCTACACAAAATGATATTATCTTTAAACAAATGTTGATTAAGGTGGATAAAGGCATAAACACCACCATATTGATGGTTTACTTTTAACCAGACAAAGATATTATTGAATCAGCAAAACAAGCACAAATGTAGCAAATAGGTGATGTAGGTGTTACCCCCGCCGATCCCCTTAATGATTGTAATATCATAATAGTATTTTTATTAGCACTGGAAAGAAAAGAGGCCGCAATGCTTTGCATATTTGTTAATATATAGAAAATGAAACCCCTGTGGGGATGGTGGTCGGTTTTTTAAGTCCCAAAGCTCTCTCTCGCTCTCTGTGTCTATCTATAGGACGGTAGTGCCGTTTCAAGTACCATCGTTATCACACAAAATAGACACAGTCATGTATGTAGTCATTGTAAAATATAGTAATTATTGTCAACCGCATGCAATGTTCCACAAATAAAGATTGAAATAGAACATAAAGGGAAAAGGAAGGGGAAAAGGAAAGAATAGATGTAAAAAAAACAGTGATCATTTTCTTTCTTCAAGTATTTTAGAAAAAAAAAGTCACTTATTTAAGCACTAACCACGCCCACCCTTTGCTTGACTTCGGTGATCGGGCGTTCAACGTTCTAGGCTATGGTCGAAGACGAGTACAGAGCATTTTTTGCGGATATATACCTTGATAGAACTTAATTAGGTAATATTACGCACGTGTGTTAATTGATCGTTGTATTATGGTAGTCTTCACACAACTTGCGTATGTCACCCTAGGTATAGGGGGCCTAGTCGTCAAAATGAGTTTTGCGCATCTATAAATGCATGAGCAAAGAGAACGATTGCGTTAATGTTACTACTTGGACCTGATAGGACATTGTTGGCCATAGAGATACGTTATACTCTACAAAGAGTACATCTATTTTGTTGGCAAACCTAACATTCACCCATGTCTTGCAGATACCTGTACATATACTTGTCCATAGTGATCTGGCGGCCGTGTCGACTCCATTTGGATTTGAGTGTATTTTCGTTATCCACTACTAGGTGTACTCTTGGAAAAAGTACTTTGTCACACATTTCTCACCGTACCCAGGTGTAAAAAAGGGTACCCGACAAAAGATACTGGCAGATCTTGTCAGAATCTTGGTATGTGCGCCGGGCGCCGACCAAGGCGTGCTACCAATATGATGCCTCCCAGGAGGTTGAGAACACTTCGGAATTAAACAGGTCAGTAGGGATAAAAATGCTGTAACTACCTATTATTACCAGATTTATCTTTGAAGTCTACGGTGGTCTTCGCATGAATGATAATAATAAAAAAAAAAATAATGATAATAACATTAATAATATTAATAAAACAAACATGCACACTGACAAACACACACGCGTACATACAACACGCATACACAATTGATATAACACATTCGTACATTATATATTGTACATTATACATCATACAGTAGACACATTTTACAGTATAATACAGCCTGGTCTAGTCTCAGTCTAAGACTTTGTGAATGCTGGTTTCATACAAGTAGCTATCATTGGAACAACAATAATACGATGTGACATACAGCCTGGTCTAGTCTCAGTCTATAACTTTGTGAATGTTGGTTTCATACAAGTAGCTATCATTGGAAAAACAATAATACGATGTGACATAGCCTACGGCCTAGTCCAGCCCCAGTCAATGCCATTTCATTATGAAAAAAGAAGAAGCTGTTTTAATACAAGTACAGTCATGTAGCTATCACTAAGGCAACAGTAAAATGGTGGGACGTACAGACTGGTCCGGTTTAAGTCTATAACTTTGTGAATGCTGGTTTCATACAGTAAAAGGATGTGACACCAGCCTGGTCCAGTGTCAGTCAATGACTCCATAAATGATGTTTTCATACAAATAGCTATCGCTGGGACAACAGTAATGCGATGTGACACACAGCCTGGTCCAGTCTCAGTCGAAGACTCCATAAATGATGTTTTCATACAAATATCTATCACTGGGACAACAGTAATGCGATGTGACACACAGCCTGGTCCAGTCTCAGTCAAAGACTCCATAAATGATGTTTTCTTACAAATAGCTATCACTGGGACAACAGTAATGCGATGTGACATGCACCCTGGTCTAGTTTCAGTCAATGACATGCAGGTAATGAATGCTGTTTTCACACAATTAGGCCTACAGTCATGTAGCTATCATTGAGACAACAGTAACATGATGTCAGTGACACACAGCCTGGTCCAGGAGCGTAGAGTCCTTGTATACCAAGTATGCACTACACACGCCCGTTTTTAAACAGATACTATTTGGTGTCCAAGATGTCGCTAAAACGACATCGTAAGCACATCTTCTCTAACGTCCAGTTCTAACGACGTAGCGTTTACCAGCAACCATAACAATGATCGCAGCCAGCTTGGCGTAGGCCTATTAATATACTACACATTGTATCTAGAGAATCTAATTAATGCCTTCACATAATTATTTGTATAGAAGTAGAAAGCCCCCTTGTAGTGAAGTGTTCCCAATGCCTGTCGGTGTCTGGTTCCCAGCACAACCCATCCCTTCTCTCGATTGTATGCACAATTAATTTCACCAAGCATGTACGCTTGGCCTATTATAGTAGTTAGGGACTAGAATAGGCTCTCTGAATGTAATGCCTGGGGACTAGACGATCTGTGCTACCTCTCTCCCCC
>JAUELK010291984.1:2646-14639 GCA_031471215.1 Gastropteron pacificum | reverse complement strand
CATACATACATACATACATACATACATACATACATACATACATACATACATACATACATACATACATACATACATAGACAGACATAACTCTCCTTAGCACCAGAGAAAGGATGGAAGCTGACATCATGCACACATTATGGACACACACACACACACACACACACACACACACATAAGTCTGGAGTTCCAGTGCTATTGGTTTACTGTAACATTAGATTGGGCCTGCTCTCAGAGGATGGCCTAGTTTGTCACCGTCAGTCTCATACATTTGTGATATGCTAAACTATGTCACTATGTCACAAACCTATTCAAACATCAGCCCCACACACCTGACAAATGTTACGTCTTACTGTTTCACTATTTCACAAGTTTACTTTACTTTGTCACATTTCTATTCTAAGATCTGTTTTAGTTTTACTTTCTGTTTCACAAGTCATTCAAATGCCTGTGTCACAGATCTGTTTTACTGTTTCACAAACATGTTTCACTGTGTCACAAATCTGTTCCACAATTGTGTTTTGTTGTGTCACAAATCTGTTTTACTGTGTCAGTTCTATTCAAACATCTGTTCCATAATTCTGTTCAACTGCCAGCTTCACTCGTTGGAGCAAGTCTGACTCATGAGTCTGCGGTTCCGTCTGCCTGGTCCTCGCCTGATTGGATGAAGATTTGTTGCTGACCTCCTGCGGCTTGCTGCAGCTGGAACATTTGCTGGAAGAAGTGAAGAAATTGAAACATTACACATTGTCAGTGAAAACTGTCAAAAGTGGGATATATTGCAATCAAAACATAGCCCTGGCCAACAGAACCCCTCCCATGTGTTCTGTAGGACGTTCACTAACAAACATGCCTTTCATTAAACAAGTGAAGATCTTCCATGTTGAAACTGTTAAAAAAAAAAGGAACTAAAACTGTTTGGCTGTATCAAAGAAGTCAATTACATTGTACACTCTCCAAAGTCAAAGGTAACTGAAACTAGAAGACAACTATCAGGAGAACACAATCTTTCCAGACACAGAATATTAGATACAACTGTTGGTATACGTTGATGTGAGAGAAATAAGCATGTTTCTGGGCCTTACTTGTGTTCAATGTTTATAATGTGTAATATGTTGTATGCATTAGCAGCCTGTCGGGGGAGTAATAGATGTAAAGGGCTTTGAGCTCTCAGGAGGAAAAGCGCTCTGGCTCTATAAATGCCATCTTTACTTGTACATCAGACTGACCTGTGGTTGTGAGAACTGCACCGTCTGTTCTGCCTGCTGCTGGGGCTGGACTACAATCTGCTTGTTCTGCAGTTGGAGCTGGATGGCTTGGAGCTGCTGGGGGGTCAGCTGGATCTAGAAGACACACATATACTTAGACTTAGAGGGTGAAACACTTGTCAGGGTTTCTCAGTAGTCAAACATACACACAGACACATACATACTTAGAGGGTGAAATACTTGTCAGGGTTTCTTTGTCAAACACGATAATAATAATAATAATAATAATAATAATAATAATAATAATAACAGTAAGTGTATTTCTAACGCGCACTTTCCCCACTGTGTGGGCTCAAGGCGCACAATACTAATATTATAACTAGTACTACTACAAATACAATGGCATACAATGACATACACACCAAACTTACAGAGCACAAAACTCATTCGATCAAACTACTATAAAATCAAAACAAAAAAACAACAACATACACACAGACACATACACAAATGGTGAAAACTTTGAGAGTGTGTTTGTCTGGCACACACACACAGAGGGCGAAACACTTGTGGCGTGTCAGTAGTTTTGTCAAACAAGAATTATACGACTGATCACAGAAATAGAAAATGAATGTGATTGATTTTGAAGAAAATTGTTTACATTAATTTGGATGACTGAACATTACATGAACACACATAGAAGATCTGACAGACACACACACACACACACACACACACAGAGGGAGCAGAAATATATGAATTATTTTGTCAAGCCAGTAATTAATGACCAAACACATCATGTAGGATTGTACAAACTATTCCCTGACAAAGACAACTTTTAGCAAAACAGTTTTGTTAATTTCCTTCTTATTCAGCTTTCCAACACTGCCCGGTATGTCGCAATCAACACACTCTCCTGCCATCGTTGCAATCTGATTTTGAATATAGACAGGATGACTGGATTTTGATCCACTCTGGCCATTGGTCAGCCCGGGAAAGGCCTAAAACTCATGGTCACCCCCCAAAAAGGTGTTTGCAGCCAAAGAACCCTAAAAACCAACCTTAAATAAGTCATTTACCCTCACTGCCTAGTATGACAGTAGTTTACAGTTCCAATTATTGTATTGTTTCACATATTTTTTGTACTTGTGTGTTTATCACTGTCCCATTTACAACGAGATGAGTTTCCCCATTTGCATGGATTAATAAAAGTTTATCTTATCTTATCTATCTTATCAATGTGTTAGCCTCCTACTTAAATAAGCCATTTCCCGTCAGTGCCCAGTATGCCAGTAGTATACATTTCCAATGTGTTAGCCCCCTACTGTAGCACTTACAGGTATGTTCTCCATCTGTCCCTGGGCATTCAACACCTGCTGGTACACCTGGGCGGGCGCCTGTTGTTGTTGTTGGGCTTGCTGGGGCTGCTGAGGTTGTGCTGCTGCTGCTGCTGCCGCCGCTGCCGTCTGCAGCTGTTGTTGTTGTTGTTGCTGCTGCTGCTGCTGCTGCTGCTGTTGTTGTTGTTGCTGCTGCTGAAGTTGCTGTAAGACTGTGTTTTGTATGGGAGAGACCACTTGCTGAGTCACTTGTTGGGGGAGCTGAATCACCTGGCCTTGGGCAGATTGCTATGTAAGACACACAAGTATAATAGGTTAGACATTCAGACATAACTACACACAAGTATATATATATGGTTAAACCTTCGGACAAAACTACACAAGAAACGCACAAGTATATATGGTTAGACATTCAGACATAACTACACACAACACACAAGTATATATGGTTAAACATTCGGACATAACTACACACAACACACAAGTATGTAAGGTTAGACATTCAGACATAACTACACACAAGTATATACGGTTAAACCTTTGGACATAACTACACACAACACACAAGTATATACGGTTAGACATTCAGACATAACTGCACACAACACACAAGTATATATGGTTAAACATTCAGACATAACTACACACAACACACAAGTATATAAGGTTAGACATTCAGACATAACTGCACACAACACAGGAATTTCTCTGGAGCATTTATTTGATTCCTTAGTTAGAGTATGTCACATTCACACAACACATTTAAGTATATTCCGTTAGACATAGATAGTATAGCCATACATGGCAACTCTTGTGCCACATCCACACATCACTACACACAACAGAGAGAAAATGGGTCAGAAATCATAATGAATGAAATGACAAAAGTGGAGGACAGTAACAATAACAATTTGTCAACCCAACACATAACAAAAGTCATGCAAGCACTGTACTTGTGTTATACATGGAGCTCAAGTATGTAAACTACAAACATTTCTCAACATAGAGAAGGTCTCACCTGAATCTGGAACTGTGGCTGCTGAATGAGCTGCCCACCTGAAAAATGACAGTTCAGTGTGAGTAATGTAACAAATAATAAAAAAACTTTTCCTGAATATAACATTCATTCTTCCTGCGATTACGATGACCATTGTAGTCTCAAAAGATACTCTCTAGGTCTACAACAAAAAAAGAAAAGAAAAAAAGACAAGAGTTTAGCAAGTACACCAGTTCTACAAAAAAAATGTCTTTACTTGTTCCGTATTGACAGTGTACAATCAGTTTCTTAGTTAGCGAAGAGTTTAAACTCCGAGCTACACAATAGAAATCAGGTAGGAGATGAAACCTATGTGGGCCTAATGTATTAACTTCTGTCTCCAATAAGACAGGGTTGGGTAGCCATATAAACTGCCCACATGATCCATGTCCAGAATTTCTCGCACATGGATCGAGACCATGACCGCCCACCTGGAAACCAAACAAGTTAATCTAACAAGACAACTGTTCCTCCACTATCACATACAACCCACGTCCAGGTTCAAAACTTATCGAGTCTGAAGAGTTTTCTGTGCTGATACTACCACCACTGTCTTGTGACTGCATTGCTCAATTGTATGAACATGGGGCCAATTTGAGGGCCTTCCAGTCCCAGGCTGCCATGGCTCTGTAGGTCTATTAGACAACTTAAAGAGCGAATAGCTCATACCTTGTGCCTGATTGCAACAGCATACCACCACTGGACTCACCCTGTAGCTGTACTGTGGCTGCAGCATTCTGGGCCGGGGCCACTGACGTGCTCACTTGCTGGGCCTGAGTGTTGGCGTGTTGTTGTTGTTGTTGCTGCTGCTGCTGCTGTTGCTGAATTTGTTGTAGGAGGGGAGCTGCAGCCGCTTGGCTCACCTGGACAGTCTGGGACAGGTGGGAAAATATAGAGTCAAATCTTGCAGATGTAATGTCTTCAGCTTGTTTGCTTTCAAGAAAAGATAATAATGCGAAATAAATTTTTAAAAGAACAGACCTACATGAGAGATTTAGACTGACTGTGACTGGGTGGTAGTGGAGACATCGCCGTTGAATGATAAATATAACTGTAAAGTGTATCTAGCCTGCTGTAGAGCAAGGAAATGCACTATGTAAAGCCAGCTTCTATTATTGTCACTGAAGATCATAGCATTATTTAGATCTCTAAAACAAAGTCTCAAGTTTCATTCAGCAATGAGACATCGCCAAACAACACGGTATGCTTGCAGAATGTTTGACTTTTTACTCTACCCAGCCTATAAGCACATAGATAGACATGCATGATCACACAAGTTCAAGCACCAGGGCTACAGAAAATGACATGACATACACCTGGTTTAGTCCTAAATCATGGCTGTATCCACAAATGTTGCATTAACATAGGCAGTACCAACACAGTGACTGCATTGCACATAGCAGTTATCTAGTCTGGAGGGGTCTTGTGACTACATTGCATAATTGCATGAACAAGGGGACAATTTGAAGGCCCTCCAGTCCCAGGTTGCAGAGCTAGACTGCCATGGCTCTGTAGGTCTATTAGACCACTTGAAGAGCGAATAGCTCATAACTTGAGCCTGATCGCAACAACAACATCTCCACCAAGCCTGTAAGCACACAGATAGATCATGCCACAGTGTGCTGTCCTCACCTGTGCTTGTACTTGTGCTGCGGCCGGCTGTGCTGCCTGAGCGGTCTGTGCTGTCTGTGCCGGCGTCTGCTGGCCCTGAGCCTGTTGTTGCTGACCTTGAGACTGTTGCTGGGCCAGCTGTAGGTAGTACTGGATCTGTTCTGGGAGGGAACTGCCTGTGCGAGATAGGTCATCCTGTGTGTGTGTGTGTGTGTGGAGGGGGGCGGGGGGGTACAAAGAAATTGTGTCAGACATTGTCCTGGTAGCTAGGGAACTTCTTCTTTCTATATAGCCACAGCTTCAATAGTTGAAGATCAATGTGGCTGTGCTTAAGGTTGTCTAGTTAGTTTAATGATTTGGATTCAGAGTCCGTGCGGTAGTTGCAAGTCATATATCATGTGTGTGGAGAGGGATAAACAAAGTCGGAAAATTGTGCGAGACAAGGATTTTATCTGGTAGTAGTGGTATGGAGCTGCACAAATGAGACAGGAAATGTGCAAGAGGCAATGGTCAAATATGTAGCTATGGAAGGACTATGATGAGACTTTCGCGAGGTGAAAAGTGAAGTAGTATAGTGTAAAGTACTGTGAAAACTGTCAAGTTTGAGAGCTCTCGTCCTAAAAACAACGCACATATTTAGATTTACACAGCGGTTCACTACAGTAGGGTGATAACACTCACTGATCTCTTCGTTGGCTTGAGCTCCTCCCTGGGTACAATGTCAATCAGGAAGTCAAACTGGTCATACTTGGAGATAGCGGTTGCAATGTCGTTTCTCTAAGGAAATCAAACACAACAACAACGATTAGCTTTTAAAGAAGATGTGATGTTCCTAGAACAGCGATCCATTACAGAAGACAGAAATAAAAGGATAATTAACAAAGAAAACCTTTAGCAGTAGTAACAAGGCATTCCAGTGGAAGTTAGGTTATCAAATCCATACTGTAGTCAAGATATTTACAAACAATACACATAACATAACTGTTGTTGACTTTAATAGTGTGTATCTAAGTGACAAAAAAGACAAGAACATAAAAAGAATATATTCTCTGCATGCTGCTACACAAAGTTTCAACTTAAGGGGTAGTAATCAGCAGCTTGTATACACTTTCTTCATCCCCTTTAAGGTAAATTTGCCTTAGTGTTATGAGCTCCGCTTTTCGCTGAGGCAACATGCAGTCGCCACAGAGCGGTGCCTATCAGCCATTATATTTGGGGGGGGGGGTTATGGACACTGCAGAGGAGGGAGGAGCGTATGGAGTTGGGCAGACTGCATGGACGCTAAGTGACCACGGCTAACCAGCTAGTGGTAGCCATTGGTCAGCGTGATCAGGGTGAGACAGACCTGCAGAGTTCTCCTCTTGTTGTCCTCAGTGTGGATCCAGGCTCTCAGGGACAATTCACTCACAAAGATCTCTGCGGCCTTGGCAAACAACACTGGAGCCTCTCCACTGATCATCTGAGCACACAGGAACAATGCAATGTCAAACGGATGTAGTGTATGAGTAAGTTGTAAACAAAATACAGTGAAGAGTAAAAACAAAGAAGTGCATATAAGCAAACAATGCAGTGTAAAACAAAGCTCGACTTGAAAGATCCATCATAATGAAAAGTTGTGCAGTATCAACTATAGAACAGTGAAAGATCCCTTTACATTACGGCATTTCTTTCTTCAAGTTAACATTGTATTTTCCAAACATTTGCATTCAGTAATGGCAAAATCTACCCATTCAGTAATTCAGTTGGAAAATCAATAATTGCAAATGATTTTAAAGACTTTTAAAAATACATCAAACTCTAACACTGTGCCTCACCTTCACATCTTCATCCAATTTCATGATCTTCTTTATTCTTGCCAGAGGCAATTCTTGGGCTTTGTAATCTGACTGAAACAAAAACAACAACAGAATGTGAGTGGGAGACAACAACAATTTTACTTGTTGATTTTGAAAGTACAGAGACCAGCTTCCATTTGGTTGAATACCTAACAAGATGATATCTGATGAGAACTGTTCGCTTCTTCTAGTCACCATGACATGCCTCTATTTCCTCAGACTGGTATGTGTCAACTTGCTTTATTTTAAAAAAAATGAGATTTAAGACTATAACCATGCCATATGTAAATGAAAGGAGGAAAAGGACAAACTTAAGACAACATTGGATTGAGATGTGTAGTTAACATTATAAAGCAAATTGGTTTTGCTGCAATTTGCTTTATAATGTTAACTACACATCTCAATCCAATGTTGTCTTCATTTTGCAACAGTTTGGAGCAACAAGGCAATGGAAACGTAAATCATACTATATGAAGGAAGCCATCCAAATATAATGCAAGTGTACTAAAACATAATGTGAAAGATTTATTACTGTTACTAAATTCTACAAAACAGACATAAGTTTCATAATATCAATCTTCTTGTTGACATTCTTCTTCATCATTAAAACTGTAACTGTTTACAGTCCTATTTTCTCTACCATAAAAAGTCATGCTTTTATACATTGTATTGTAACAGCTGGTGTGTGTATTTTAATATATTCTCAAAAGCATTGCAGACTGAGTCACACTGCGCGATTGCAAAAGTCCTCTGTATATGATTATGAGGCTGCATGCAGTCATGATTGGAAGAGAAGAAGAAGAAGAAAGGATAGGATGGCATTAATGATAATGGCCAAGTTCAAGAACCACTGGCACTCACAGGGGACAGATTCTTGATGTTATCAATGGCCTGAGGCCAGAAGTTTGCCAACATCTGCTGAGCTTGGTCTGACAGGCCTGTCTGGAGCCCCACAAAGTTGTTCTCACTAGACATATTGGCTGTGTTGTAAAGCACACAAGTCTGTGATGGGGAGGGGAAACAAAAACATTTGAATGAATATAATATCTAATTAGAAAATCTTGTTTTTGTTAAAGTGAGGCAGGGGCTGCCTCCGCCGTGTGGTTCAGACAGATGAGATCTGGAACAAACTACCAAAAAACAATTTACTCACTACGTTTCTAAAATATTGATGTGTACATCCCATTTATACCACCCACAAATTTTTTTAAATGTGTGCTAATCTCTGTGTGAGTGTGTGTAGTGTGTGTTGAGTTGGTGTTGGTATTCGCAATGTGTGTTGCTGTGAGTGTGTGCGCGTGTATGTGTGTACATAATATGAATATTTTAGTAAACAGGTGTGTTTTATCTGACTTAGAATGTAGATCTAGATCTAGATCTAATTTTATGTTCAGCCTGCAAGTGAAAATTTACATGTATTTTAGACTGATATTTTGTATTCAAATGTAAAGTGTTCGGGAATGGAATATTGTTGTTTTTATGGAAAACACTCAAATAAAGTTATTAATTATTATTAATAGAGGCAAAGAGATGATGACATGATGGATGGCCATGCACTAGGCAGAATACTCTCATTACAATAAAGTAATGAAGAAGTGTCTATTCGCTCCCGGGTCCCATCATAAAAATCTATACAAATGTTATATAGGCCTACGGACCAATAAAATAACAATAAATAGGCCTAAGCCTAAGCCTAAGGGAAATTTCTTTGTTTTCTTTGTGAGGACAAAAAGAAGAGAAACAAAATCAAGAATTCAGAAATTGTATATTATATAATAGAGAGTCTAGATCTAGATCTAGTCTTCTTAGTCTATATGACAAGGCAATGTAATCTCAGACTCTCATTGTAATCTCAATCTCTTTGATTTTGATGACGACTCGTTACAACAACAGTCTACAGCTCTCAGACTGATGATCAGAGCAGAAATGCTTTGGTTTATTATTTGCAAAAATAAATTGACCTTTTACTTCTAATCAATAGCATGATTTTCTCTTTCAGGTGGCCAATAACGCAATATTTTCCGAAAACTGATAGTAACAGTACAAGATCGCAACGACTGGTCGTAATTTTGAAAGCGTGACATTGGTCAGATCTGTCTCCGATGAGGATAGGTAGGCCTAATCCAATCGTCTCAGTCGTGTGCCGCCATGATTTTCAACCACCAATGGGAACAAAGAATGACAAACACCAATCAATGGTGATTGGTGCTTCGTCGAGTTAAAAATGAGCGCACTGACTTTTCTTGTAAGACAGAACCATCAATTATCAAAACAACAAGTGTCACCTACAAGAGAAAAGCCTCCTCAGAATAACAGGAATAGTCACGCAAGTTTCCTTTACTGAAAGATGGCGGTCGATGTGACGATGGTTTCCTTCCTTTCTTTACTCTTTCTCAAGTCCACATCACCCTCTCTTCAAGGCTAACTACGCATGCGTGCATTCCAAGTGTGTAGGGCCGAGGGCCGACCTGCTGTGTAGTGTGTAGGCCATAGCCTTTGTAAAGAAAATCAGTAGCCTAGCTAGAGGTGATGCAGCTTCACTTTACCGTGTTTTGTTTCTCAGTGTTTGACAACTTTGTTGTGTTCTATGCTTATAAAGTAGGCCTAACAATTAGCACTCAGGTTTTAGAAGATGTTCTAATCTCTGATGAACAGGAAGACAAACGCCAAACGGATAGTCCCGTGTCTATTTTTAGAATCTCTTCTGCACATACTGGGCCCTCCGAACATATCCGACCTTGGCCGAGAGGGATCGTGGAAGAAGATACAAATTAGCCTAGATAGAAGAGTGCTAAACAAATTTTAAAAAGCCTAATTCACACATTTTATGTACAGTACCAAGCTTTTATTGCATTACGTAACGGCTTGGCCCTGAAACAGACAGTTTCAAATATAGTAACGGGGCAATTTTGACTGTTGGCTTGTGTATCAACAATTTTCGAAATCTAGGCATAGTTGTACGTGTAGTAGCATTGCATCCAACAAATAGAGTAGATCGAGATATACATATTGACCTACACTACATGTGTGCAGTGGTGATATACATCTAGTTTGAGAAGTGTCCCGAAACACATTTATTTGGGCCAATCATCGTGTGTAATACAAATGTAGTAATGAGCTACCAAATCAAATAGAAGCTTCAATGTTTTCGTTGCATTGACATTCCAAAGGTATTCCCTTTAATGATGAAAGTCGTGATTACCCTTTGTCTTTAGCCTTAAATACCAAATGTATGTCTTTTCTTCCTGGAGAAACCTGAGTTAGAGCTCTGTAAATTACTTAGAAGATACACCTAATTTTCTCCAGGCTAAAGGTTTCGTTGTCAATGTCAAGGCCACTCCAAAAACAAGAAGCGACCCCGGAAAGAAAATACAATATGTGCGTTGGCGTTGGTGTGTACTGTGTAGTAGGCCTTTTGTGACTTGTGTGTCACTCACTGTGTATCAATCGGCAGCCTGGCCTGTCGTGTCTGTCTGATGTCTGTCTAACTGTCCATCCTCCTTAAAACGAAGACGCGACGCTTCTCATAAATTCGTCGCAGTGAGCGCACCGACGGTAAAACAATACATTACTCATCATACTGTTTGTTGATTCTAGATCTTCTTAGGCTGCGACTTTATGATGGAAGAAGAAGAAAATATAGCCAGATATATTCCATTCTTTCTAGATCTCTAGGCCTAGGAAACAATATATTGGTACCCCTAGAGCCTAGGGCATGACTCCCCTGGCGCAATGACTCTCCTTTACTCTATCCTCTTAAACGTGTCTAGATTTCTAGGTCTACTTCGTCTTATTGCAAGACCACACACACACACTAGATCTACCAGTGACCAGACAAGTCAGACTTTTTCACTTTTTGTCTGTTTTTTTATCTCCCCAGTCAATGTGTATTTCACCCCACTGAGTATTGAAGTTTAAGAGTGTCAAAATCAGAAGGTGTAAAGAATCAGCACTGTCCGCATCATCCTCTCGCCATACTAGTACTCGAGTCATCATGCAGGCACAGCAGCAAACAGTAAGTCATCATCATGTTAATGTGTTTGTGTTGTTCAGGACCTGGTTAATATTTTGGCCTGTGGCACGAACATAGTAAAGAAAGACAGATTTGTTACTTTCATTGAGATCTCTGATGTTTCAGTTTCAGTCACTTCACAAACAAGGAGTTGATGAATTGATTTCTTGTGTGTCCTCAGAAAGAAGAGAAGCAACTGGATGCCTCTTTGGATGACCTGATTCAACGTGTGCGAGAGTTAAAACAAGGCATATCCAGTTTCCTCTACAAGCTGGAGAATGAGTACCAGAGCATCACATGGTAACACTTCAGTGTTTATGTTTACTAATGACACACTAGTATGCAATAGTTTCTTTCAACTGAATTTTCTTGTAAAAGGCATGTTAATTCCTTCATAGGTTTCCATTCCACACTTCTCTGTGTTATCTTGTTTAATTTCCATTGATACTATGTAACTGATGTGTATTTCTTTGTGTATCAAAAATCAACTGAATGTTACAACTTGCCGAACTATAAACCTTTCGTGTCCACGTCACCCTACATTGTGCTATTTTTACCAACTGAAAATGATAGCATTTCTTATTAGACTTGCATTGGTGGATTTTAGATGACAACTGCAACTTTACAACTAAAAAAAGAAAGACTCAATGTCTTTTGTTTTTATTAATTTTTATGTTCTCACAGGGCTGTGATTGACGGAACACAATTTGTGTTCTCACAGATGATGGAACACTGTTTGTGTCTTGTGTTCTCACAGGCCTATGATTTATGATGATGGAATACTTTGTGTCTTGTGTTCTTTCATGATGATGGAATACTTTGTGTCTTGTGTTCTTTCATAATGGTGGAATACTTTGTGTCTTGTGTTCTTTCATAATGGTGGAATACTTTGTGTCTTGTGTTCTTTCATGATGATGGAATACTTTGTGTCTTGTGTTCTTTCATAATGGTGGAATA
>JAUELK010291873.1:0-14641 GCA_031471215.1 Gastropteron pacificum | reverse complement strand
ACTGGTTACCGAAAGCGATCCCTAGTGGTGTGTTGGTGGTGTGTCATTTTTCCCGGGGGTGGGGAAGCGGGGGGTTTTAGGGGGGCTGTTTTCAAGGGGGTGGGGGTTTTAGCCTAATTTCTGTTTTTGAAATGAAAATCAACAACAAATTTAGCTAGATCTAGGCTAGGGGTGAGGGTTTGGGATCTAGGTAAAAAAAATGACACACCACCAGGGACCGCTTTCGGTAACCATAAACCAGTCCCTATAATTTTACCATTGTCATTGGTCATTGGACAGAAAGAAACCTTCCACTAGCCTACAACTGAACTCACACGAACTGACTCTGCTCTACTTCTTATTCTAGTTCTAGTACTAGAATCTAGATCTAGTAAAATAATAAGATGTTAGATCGTAACATTTGATTTTGATAAAAGTAAATGCCTTGCCTACAATCTGGATCATAGATTTTTTCCTTTACGCTTACACTTTATACACTTGTAGACTTCCTCTTTTGATCATCAGCATTCAAGAAACAATAGAAAATACAAGTTTTTTCTTTCACTTTATTGTAGTTGTACTTTGTTGTGTGGGCCTTTTAACTTTTAGCCTTTTCTAATAACATTTTTTTATCATTAAAGTGTGCTGTTAGTGTGTTATAATCATTAAACAATTTAGATCTATTTACTGATGTTGGAGACATTTGTTGTGGATTCTTGTGATTTTTAAAATTGTTGTCTGATTGGATTGTCATTTCAGGAAGCCGAAAAATTAAGACAGCATGGCAAAAGAGGCAAATTAACCTGTGCTGACTTTGATTCTGCTTTGCAGATGAAAAACATTGAGGTATGTATTATGGTTTTATGTCTCTAAAACACTTAATAGATCTAGATCTATATAAATATATGGTTGATAGATTTTGCATTCTCACATTATTGTCTTTTCTTGAAAGCAAACAAGCTCTAAGACGATATAGATCTATAATATTATTACATAAAGTAATATCAGTACCTTTTCCTGATTTATGCTATGAAAACACAATTATACCAGAGGCTACTCACTCTGATGGACTCTTAATAATTTGATGTTGCGTAAGTATGGTGTGTAGGCCTCTGTTGGTCAACGTTGACCCCATGGGCAGACATCCTAATCCTGGCCGTCTACTCGGCTGGAACAGCATCTTTTTTATGGCGAAAGAGACCAATGCGTGGCCTTTGTCTGAGATCACTTTCCCAGCGGAAGTAGCTGTTGATGCCATTAGAAGATAAGAGTAAATAAATGCCAACTATTGCTTACTTATACATATTATATCATTACAACTTTAATGTGACCGCTTTGACTGTTTGTTCCCTCCAGCCACTTTATGGTTTCTCAAGCAAAGATGGCAACACACCATTCCGTCATGCCAGTGGAGGAGGGCGGGAGATCTTCTTCACTGATGAGAAGGAGGTGGACCTTCAGTCTACCCTTGCGGAGCAAGCATCTAAAGTACCACCTGAAATCGCTCTCAAAGGTCTGTTAATAAATTAAATGACTCATGATCTCTCAAGATATCTTTTTCTGACAAAAAAATTCTTTTTTTACAATTCATGAATTTTATTGAGTCATGAGTATTGTAAGTTAGAATGGTGTCAATATTATTTTGTCTGCTTTACACATCTCACATTTCCTCTTAATTTTACAAGAATCAGTTAGTTAGGCTTAAAAATTGAGCTCAGAGATCGTATTTTTTTAAACATCTGAACAAAATTGCATGTTCATGGATTTTATAGAGATCATCAGCTTCTTCTTCATTGTATGTACCTACTCTACAGAAGAACATCCAAGTGCTAAACGTTATGCTATTTAGGACATGTATTATAATGTGTATAGCCCAGGTCCAGTTTGAGAGGAACATTACTGTAGTTGTGTGTGTATTATTTCTGTCTGTGGATGTCGCAGCACCGTAGAGCATGAAAACATGGATTTGTGCGCTATACAAATGACTATCATCATCATCTACAGCACACTGGCTGTGTATTGATGGTGTCCAGCCATCACTCCCTGAGAACCCCCCGCCAGCCAGCAAAGACTTGCAAAAGAAAGAAATCTTGGACCCGTCCCTCAATGCTACTTCATCAAGGCCGGCCAAGCGTCCACACCCAGACATTAACAAGCATAAACATCACCACCACCACCACAAGCACAAGGATGCCGTAAAACTGAAGAACCTCACCACCCATGAATTATCCGTGGTAAGTAGTTGCTGCGTCCAGGATGTTCTAGATGGGTGGTTCTCAACCTTTTTTTCTTCTTTTTTTTCTCTTCTTCCCATGCCTCATTGTCTATTTGTTTGTTGACCCTGGTTGGTTAGTAAGTGTTTAGACTTGTTAATCCGCTGAATTCCTTCTTACAGGTGTTCTTCAGTGTGATTTGTTGTATGTATTGAGTACTTTCTTTTGAATGATGATACGGGGGTGGAGGGTGGGAACAGGTGGTTCTCAACCTGGCTTTGATCAAACCCAAGAGGTTTGAAATTTCGAGAGGCGATTGAGAAGTTCTCAACGTTTTTTATAACTTTTGCTTGGACATTAACAGGATTTCATACACTCACTCTTTAACCTTTTGGCTATAGTTCAAAGCTGCCAAATTTCATATCTCTATGAGGTTATCTGAGCTGAAAATCCCCTATGTCATAAGATACGGTAGCGCTCTGTCGCCAGTGTTAGGAATAGTTCTATCTACGAGTGTGGCTGAAAAGTCCTCGCCTTTTTTTTAATAACTTAAATGTTTTTAATTGGACAATGACAGAATTTCATGCACTCACTGTCCAGCCTTTTAACTATAGTTCCACAACATTTCATGAGTTTGTTTTTTTGGTGTGATTTCTGTCAAAAATAAATCCTCAGCTTTATTGGATGCTCATCCGATTCAAGTCCCAAGCTTGATGATGAAATTAAACAACTCAGAGTTGGTCAAACTTTTAGTCTATTCTGAGTTCATTTTGTGTTTTCCATCATGAAACAGTTGTTCTCCGTTGGATGTTTTCTTCTTTTAGTCATGTTTTTGTATGTACTTGCTTGATGATCGAATGAGGTGATGAGGACATGATCCATGCAAGTACATAGAGGCTTAGTTGATAATATCAATGATTGTCTAAACAGTTGTGTGTAAAATGATTGTACTTACAAACGATAAATGAAACTTCTTTCTCTGATTTATTTTGTTACCCTCTTTTGTCTTCATCCACAGGAGCAACAATACTATTACAAAGAAATCACAGAGAGCTGCGTGGGGCCGGATGAAATGAAAAGATCTGTGAGTATCCTTTGTAAATAAATATAGTTAATAGAGATTTGATTGCTGGTCTCTACTAATTCCATATTCATTTTTTAGTTTTGTTTTCCTGCATGATTTCATCTATAAACTTTGTGTGTATTATAGTTGTGCAGAGCTTTTTGTCCTCTGAATGAAATTGGCAGACAATGTATGTATTATTCATTAATCTATAATTATTTTTTTTCTCCTTGTGTCTTGTTTCACAATACTAGTGATCATATGTTATTTATGTAGGTGTCGTGTGTTTTCTCTTGATGTGCTCATTGGCTAGTGAAATACTATACACTTTATATGGTATGTTCAAGAGCATTTGAGTGCTAAACTTTTTGCTGTTTAGGACATATTATAATGTGTATTAGTGGTGGGCGATATCAGCAATATCGAAATCGATACGATATCGATATTTTTTCACATGAAATATCGATAAATCAATATGTTTCGATATGTGAAATTTCATATCGATGTTTGAGAAAATGTCGATATATCGGCCGATGTTCAATATTTACTTCACTATTTTTAGGTAGGAAGAGAAAAGTGTGTGCGAACGTGCACAATTTGACAATTTGTCTTGCCAATTTCTAAAATGTCATTCCTGGATGTCTGATCAACTAATGTGAAATGTTCTTGAAAAATTTGATTTTTTTTTTTGAAATTTGTTTCATTGGAAAAAAGGGGATTTTACCAAATATCGAAATATCGATATTTTTCTCACTGCATCAATACGATATTGATATTTTTATATCGATGTCGATATGCCCACCACTAATGTGTATAGCCCTGGCCCAGTTTGAGAGGAACAGTACTGTAGTTGTGTGTGTATCATTTCTGTCTGTGGATGTCGCAGCGCCTTAGAGCATGAAAACACGGATTTGTGCGCTATACAAATGACTTTCATCATCATCATTACAAAGAGGAAGAAAAAAAGGTGAAAGCAATTTTGTAGAATGTCATTTTTGTAACTGCCTGATGTAATTGCCTTTTGCAGGAAGCCCTTCAAAGCTTGCAGCAAGATCCAGGCTTGCACCAGATGTTGCCTCGCTTCATCGCCTTTGCTGCCGAGGGAGTGAAGATCAACGTGGTCCAGAACAACCTGGCTCTGCTCATCTATCTCATGCGCATGGTCAAGTCTCTCCTAGACAACCAGACCATCTATCTGGACAAATATGTAAGCCATACATATCTCTCTATATATCCGACTTTTTAACAACCTGATTCTCTTGAATGTATTAAGCAGTAGCCGTTGCTCCGAGAAATCTCATTCAAGGTGTTCAGAATTCTTGAGCATTTAGTGTCTTAAGGTGGAAAGGATCATGGTTTGTGGGAGGTCGGCCTTTATGGTGCAAACTTTAGTGTGAACTCAATATATTGCACTTGTGATTGTGCCTGTGTATTTTTTATTGTAAAGCGCCTAGAGCTTTTTGGATTGGCGCTATAAAAATAAACTTTATTTTTATTAGTATTAATATTTTTGGTGAAGAGTTTTCATGGTTATGGTGGAACATTTTTATGGATTGTTTTCCCTCTTCAGCTCCACGACCTTCTGCCAGCTGTGATGACGTGCGTGGTGAGTCGCCAGCTGTGTCTGCGGCCAGACATGGACAACCACTGGGCCCTCAGAGACTTTGCTGCACGCTTGGTGGCACAGATCTGTAGGTACGTCAACCCGCTAACTCCAGGGGGAGCCGTGAGGGCTGTAAGAATGTTCTAGACAATGGAGGAGAGACTTGGAGGTCCCCTGGGCATGTTGCGCACGTAATAGATGATCCCTTGGCGATGAAGAGTAGGCCTGTTGTGGTGGCTGTCCAGTCAAAATTTGAAGTGAAACCCTATCAGTTCTTTCTTTTTATTAGACATGAACAAAACTGGCTCGTCAAAATGTACATATTACTATTGCTATTATATAATCAAGCAGCATAAACTGTATTGTAACTTTTCTTTCACCAAGTCCTTGGATTTGGATTGGAATAAGACATTTAACATGCTATCTAAGTATGAGTATCTGATTCAACAATTCACCTTCTCTTCGGTGTTGCTATTGTGAATTACTTAGCCCTATTTCTTGTTTTTAAACGTCTTCCCATCTGTTTTTGATTAGGAATTATAACAACAACACCAACAACGTCCAAGCTCGGGTGACCAAGAAGTTCAGCAAGGCCATCCAGAGCGAGACTGCGGCCCTGGCCACTCAGTACGGGGCCATCGCAGGTCTGGGAGAGCTGGGCACTGAGGTATGGACAATGGTCAACCTCTCTCTTTGCACTTCTTACACCTTCAATTCAATGTGACCGTGAGAACTATGATGAACAAATTTAGGGCCAACCACTAGAAGGCCGCAGGCAAAGTAGTTTTATCTTAAAAAAAAGAAACTTTGTTGTATATATGAACATAGCAAAAAACATGCACCTGTTTTTTAAAGAATGATTTTCATGAATATAAAGTCGTGCTTTTATATTTTATAACATCTGGTGTGTGTATTTTAATATATCCTCAAAGGCATTACAGACTGAGTCACATTGCGCAATTGCAAAAGTCCTCTGTATATGAGGCTGCAGTCATAATTGGAAGAAGAAGAATGTGTTCTTCTTATTTATCTCAACTTTCTACTGTGTTTTTTTATGTGTGCATGGATATGGCCCTGTATTTTGCCCTGGAAGACCTGGTTCAACGACTTTGTGTTTTGGTTTACATATAATATAAGTATAAGCTGATGTTGTGTACTATTGTCACCAGGTGATCAAGTCGTGTTTACTGCCCTACATCTGCATGCTTGGTGAGAGGATCAAGGCAGCCAATGAGGGCTCTGTGATCCACGGCATTGACAAAGTGGCCGCTGAGCACATCAAGAAGCAGCTGGTGGTGAGTTCACTGAGATTTTGTTATTGTTGTTGTATTTATTTACTTCTAATAATACCACTTCTTCTTCCAAACACTGCTACAAATGCTGCTGCTTCCTAAACTTTTATATGCTGCACTTTATACTCTTTATCATTCAAGTTTAACTGCCATATTATATACATGTACATGTTTTAGTAACTTGTCTATTTTGTATTAATTGTTTGTAATGCGCATTGAGCATTCATGCATTCTTTGATAATACCTGCTCGTCACTGTGACTATGTATTTTCACTATGTATTTGACTATGTATGTCATTGATTATTATTGATATTGCTACTATTATTATTGTCTTCATCTTTGTCATGTCTCAGCATTTTGTATAATTGACTATGTATTGTATTGGCTTTGATATAATCCAAGAAGAATTTCCCTCGCGGATCTCAACTTATCATATAATTTGTTCTTCTTGCAAGGCGTTATGTTATATTGCACTTGTGATTGTGCCTGTGCATTTTTTTAGTGTAAAGCGCCTATAGCTTTTTGGATAGGGGCTATAGAAACATTGTTATTATTATTATCATCATGTCTTTGCTAGTAGAGTTAAAAACTAAGCCCTGATCACTGTGTCCACAGAAATACCTGCCCAACGTGCTCAAGTCATTCCACAACAGCTCGGAGTCTGTGGATGAGTTCAACGTGGCTTACGGCTACCTGGGCCACATGATGTACTCCCTGTTCAACCAGAAGGAGAAGAGCCTGACGGCTGGACCCCCCTCCGCCCTGCACACACTCAACCCTCCCAGGACCTCCCTGCACCTGCCCCAGGTTGGTTTTAGTATTTGTTACACTCCCCCCCTCCATCTCCTGACCTAAACACAACCCTATACATGCACAACTACAGACCAGCTGAGGAACACCTCAAAATACTACTACATGGCATTGGACCGAAGAGCAAGGGCTCAGTGGTCACTGGATTAGAAGAAGATCTCCTCTTGTCATTTATAGTAGAGTACATGAGTAGATAACTTGTAGCTTGAGATAACAAGTTCATTAGGCCAGAGGCCAAAATCATCATTTACAAAAATAGAATGTTGCACAGTGGACCATCAATCACTCTCAGGTTTGTACACATAGACTCATAGATTACAAAGAATTATTTACTGCTGAGTCCTTGTGTACTTTCAGTTTGTTTTGCTTGTACCCCTTCTCATGGAAATTTGCCTCAGTGTTAATAATATACATGTATGAACTTATGTTTTTCACTGAAGTAAAGAGATTGAGTTCTGAGAATGTGTGTACACCGACATGAGTTTCCCCATTTGCGTGGATTAATAAAAGTTTATCTTATCTTAAACAATTTGTTTTTTTCATTTTCCTATGTTCCAGCGGCCGGCTCAGATTGTCATCCAGCAGCCCCAGTCTTCAGTGCCCCCCTCGTCCCCGTTCCTGACGCCCACCCCTTCCCTCTCATCGCTCCAGTCCCGCCCCCTGCCCTCCACCCCGACCACCCCCGGGGGCCAGAAGTTTGTCATCGTCTCACAGTCCCGTCCGTCCATGTCGGCCCCACCCCCACCCTCCCCCTCCAGTGCTCCGGCCATGATGAAGCTGGTGACCCCCCAGGCACGGCCGGTCATGTCCAGTGGCCTGGTCAAGGTGGTCACCCCACAGCCCGCCCCGGCGGTCACTCCCGCAGAGAGCTCGGCACAGCCAAAGTTTCTCCTCATACAGGGCGGCGGCTCCAACTCCAAGGTGGACGACTCCAACACTAGCTCGTCGTCTGGCTCTCAGGGCTCTGCTTCATCCACGGCCATTTCTGGACAGGAGACTTTGTAACAACAGTTCCTTACTCAACCCTATCAGCCCCGAACCAACATATGTATGTACTGTAGCGGAAGTCCTGAAAATTCGGTAGCTCGGTCTTTTAGAGTTGAGAATTGTTCAACTCATGAGCAGACTTTGTAACACTTCCTTACTTAACCCTTCTGTCAGACCTGAAGCCCCGAACCAACCAACATGTTTATGCACTGTGACGGAAGTCCTGAAAATTCGCTAACTCAGTCTCGTAGAGTTATGGGCATTTGTTTTGTAGAGTGAAGCACTATGAATGTTTCAGTCACAGAAAATATGTACATTGTACACTCTAGTATACTTGCTGATGTTTCAATCAGACACTAGGTATGAGTTGTGCACTCTTCAAGTATTATCATAGACATAGAGTTGCCAACCTCTATGGATTTTCCGTGGTTATTACGGATGTTTGTCCCTGACTACGAACGAGCCACAAAAGCTACGGAAAATGGGCGGTCGAAAAATAACTAGATTACTATCGAAAATAAAGATCTAGATCTACATTTGAGGTTCTTTGAAAAGAGATACAAAAATGTTGCTAGATCTAGATTCAAGACTCTAGCAATTCAATTTCAATCCTTCTCTATCAAAATAACTCTAGATCTATGTCTAGAGTAGTCTTTTTCATTATTTTCTTACATTTAATTGGTTTGTATTATGAATTTCTAAAAAAAAAAGATGATTGTTTTATATTAATAAAGCAATAGGCCTACCCAACACACAAGTAGAGCTAGGCCAAATAATGCCAACACAAGGGTATTTGTTGCACTTTGTGCAGCATTTCTTCACATAGGCGCATACTGATCAAACAGTCGACGCGGTTACTACTGAAAGTGTCTTGAAGCTACTGAAAATTCGCTGAGAGAGAGACTACTGATTTCACTTTCCAGAGGTTGGCAACTCTGCCTAGAGGGCCATAGCAGCCTAGCTCTGCAATCTGGGCTTGGAGGGCTTCAAAACTGGCCCCTTGTTCATGCATTCTAGACTCTAGCAATTCAATTTCAATCCTTCTCTATCATACTTAAGTATTATTGTGCATCTGTCATATTTTTGGGATGTGACACCTGTGTAGGTTCTTTTCAGCAGTTCTGAATTTCATATACATGTAGCTATTGTTGTTCTTGCTGTTACGATCAGGCACAAAGTATGAGCTATTCGCTCTTCAAGTGGTCTAATAGACCTACAGAGCTATGGCAATCTGGGACTGGAGGGCCTTCAAATCGGCCCTTGTTCATGGAATTGTGCAATGCAGTCACAAGACCGCGGACCAGATGGCTGCTATGTGCAATGCAGTCTTTGAGTTGATGCTGTCAATATCGATGCAACAGTGGGACATTTATGGTTGAGGTCATGATTTAGGACTGAACCAGGTGTATGAATGACTATGTCGCATCATTTTCTGTAGCCCCGGTGCTTGAACTTGTGTGAAAGAATTCACAAAGTTGACCAAAGCACGTGGGCACTACACAGAAACATGATTATGGGCCGATCCTTTTGAATGATGAGAATCTTTGATGTCTTTGTTTACTGCCATAATACATACATACATACATGTAAACATATTTTTTTCTTTCTTGTTTGAGAAAAGGGCTGCTGTAGGGATACTGATTGTATTTGAGAATGTGTACACTGCTAACTACAACAGACTATGAAGGAATGACCTTCTGTAGATAATGTAAATATGTGAATGTCTTATTACAAACACAACATGTACATTCAAGAGGTTCTGATCTATTTTGATGCTTGTTTCTTTAAAAAGTAATAAAACAAAGCCCTCAGTTTGGATTAGTTGAGTTGTTATTCAGTTTAGTTTAATGCATGCGTTCAATAGAAATATTTACAATAACTGTTTCATCATTACGTGTTTTTATTAAGCTTTTGATTATATGGCACATACATTGTACTCGCAATGAACTGAAGAAGAATCAAAATTCTCTTCTTCTGTCGTATACTTCTCCTCAAGCCACAGATTTGTGAGGCCCTTGCTTTTCAGACTAACAAGGAAAGTGAAAAATGCATTATAACAATTATTGTGTAGTAGAAATTCAAATTCAACATATGATATCTACTTGTAACAAACATTATTCATTATAGTTATACAAATGACCCCCCTAATTATTACTAAGCACATACGGACGTAACCCTCAGCCTTTTATGGACACATACATTGTATTTCTTATAAGTACAATGGATGACAGTAAAATAGTAAATGGACGGATTAAGTTAATGAAAATAAATGTCTCCAAGCAACTAGTTAATTTCTACAGTACTAGTAATAGAATAAACTTAAAGTATTAATATTATATAATGACAGAATATCAGTACACACATGTATAAAACAGTAATAATAATAGTATACAACAAAGTATCACATGGTAACATGGATTGTGACAAAACAGTACAAATTAATGCACAGATTCACTTGGTAAGGAAGGGTGTATTCAAGTTCCAAATTCAAGCCTTCTTTAAAATGGTTTCTTTACTTTGATATTCTGAGAAGGCTACATGTATAGTAGTGTGAATATGCAACCAGTACAGCATACAGCATCTTCGCACTGTGTCATATGAGCAATTCTGAGAACACTACATGTATTTAACTAGCTGCAGCACGATCTATCCATTACGTATATATAGATTCTGCTTTACTTTACCCTAGTTTGTTTTATTTGTTGTGATCAGGCACAAGTTATGAGTTATTCACTCTTCAACTTTAAGTGGTCTTTATAGACCTACTGAGCCATTGGCAGTCTAGCTCTGAAACCTGGGTCTGGAGGGCCTTCAAATTGGCCCCTTGTTCATGCAATTGTGCAATGTAGTCACAAGACCCCTCCGGACCAGATGACTGACTGCTATGTAGAATGCAGTCATCGAGTTGGTACTGCCTACAATTACAATGTATGTTAATGCAACAGTCATTGATTTAGGACTGAACCAGGTGTATGTCTGTCACATCATTTTCTGTAGCCGTGGTGCTTGAACTTGTGTGAAAGAATTCACAAAGTTGACCACAGCACGTAGGCAAAACTCTTTTACCTTACTACTTAACTACATGTACATATATACCATGCAGCAACAATGCATGACGTGGCACGTTCTAGGCTAGGCACTTTTCATACCAGTATAGTGTGATGACAGGTCCTTAAAACAATTCTAAAAAGCAAAATGTCCTGCAAACTGCAAAGGATGAAGAAAGTGATCTTATCTTATCTGGAGGAGATCTCAGTCTAAATTCATATCTGCAATGTGTGACAACAAAAAATGTATTAGAAAATGTTCGGCTTTTATTGTGGCATATATCGACGTGGAACAATTCAGATTTTGTAAATGTAATCTGTATAGATTTAAAGAGTGTAGTCACATTACAAAAAATTTGATCTTTTTTCTTGGTATAGGCTCTCGCTCTAACATATTTTGATTTCATAAAACACCACACTGTCTGATCACTCTGTATCCACTTCTAAAAATGCCTAATAATGGAAGTCTGAAAAACCTAATGTCGATTTTTGAGAAAATATTGTGTTCATAATTTTTTGTTTTGTTGTTGGTACAGTGTATTTTGATTTAAAAAGATAACAGAATTCCACACTGTGTGGTGACCACTCTTCTATAAATCCACCTCTGGAAAAGCTTCGTTGAATTCTGATAAATCGGCACCATAAGTTTTAACTAACACTAACACTAACAACAGTAATAACAAAAAACATACATATTAAAAAAATAAAATAATTTTGAAGCAATATTGTATTCAAATGTTGTCCATGTTATTAATACCTTTTCTCGATAGGCCTACGCACGGTGTATTTGAACGTCAAATAAACAAAGTCTCACACTGTCTGATCACTCTATACATCCTCATCAGGAAAAGTCTCGTCAAATATTGACAAATCGACGTCATTTCCTGTAGGCATGACGTTGATCCTCGTCATGGATACGGCTGTGGTGGGCCTGGTACTCGTGCTCGTACCCGGGCGACTCTGAATCGACTCAATTCGTACGGGTACCGGGCCCCGATCTCCGCCAGTGCCGACCGGCAGAAGTTGAGAGTCGGTCACTTTGGGCGGATCTCGGAAATACCTGCGTGGAAGGAGACAAAAGTAGATTAAAAAACAGAAGACAGAAAATGTAATGAACGAGTAAAGACCACCACCACCACAACAACAAAAACAAACAAACAAATAAACAAGCAAACAAATAGAGAAGAAAATACTACAGTGCTCCATATGATTAGATTAGATTAATAATAATAGATCCTGCCTGCTAGGTTGTTGTCACTTGTATGTTATATAGTTCTTGAAACCGCTTTACCACAAACTCTTTTTCCAACAGTACGACTGATGTAGGCCTGCTCATACTCATATTAATTATTCAATAATAATACATAATGAATAATACATGTGGTAGGCTATAGTAAAAGAAATGCGACATGAACGAATCTGTGAAAATTGTGATGTGGCTTCACCAGAATAACTACAGAGCACAGTGAACTTTTTTCTTGTTAATATTAATAATAATACCGTACATCATCCAGTGAGACGATCGTTAGTGAGTAAATATACTCAGTCTTCAAGTCTTTCTTAAAAAAGAAAGAAAGAAAGAAAAATAAGAATGACCTGCCATGGCTAAGGTATACTCACTTGTGCCAGACATAGAGTCCAACGAGGGCGAGGATGATGAGTAACGCAACACAAGATACAACCACTGGTAGCAGGACATCTGAAATCACATATATATATACATATCAATTATGAATGGAATGATTAATAGGAAAGGGTGATGATGTTGATGTGATGGTGATGGTGAGTAACACAACACAAGATGCAACCACTGGTAACAACAGGACATCTGAAATCACAATAACATCAATAATGAATGGAATGATTAATAGGAAAGGGTGATGGTGAGTAACGCAACACAAGATACAACCACTGGTAGCAGGACATCTGAAATCACATATACATCAATAATGAATCGAATGATTAATAGGAAAGGGCGATGATGATGGTGGTTGTCGTGGTGATGATGATAATAACATGTTACAATAAAATACTACTACTAATAAAGTGTATTTATAGAGCGCTTTTCCCAAAGAAAGAAGGCTCAATGCGCTGGATGACGATGCTTTTGTTGCTGCTGAAAATTATGATGACGACGACGACCACAACGATGACGTATGATGATATTGATTAGACAAGACGTCTGTTTAGGGACTCACCTGTACTACTACTACTACTACTACCACCCTCAGCATTGTCCACGTTCAACAAGAGGCATTCATCTACAGATTGGGACCCAGTGCCCTCAGTAATGTAGCCTGGGAGAGCAAGGTATATTATTATTAACACTATGACTATTAATGGTACATTTACAGTGCAGTTAAAACAACGATCATAGTAAATACATAATGATAACCTATCAATATCATGTACCCCCCCCCCTTTCAACTCTATAAGTTCTGTTCTGGGCTCCGTTTACTAAACTTAAAGCACGCCGTGACACACCGAGCGAGCGAACGCCTAGCTTTTAATTTTAAGGTGGCAGTTTTCACTTAAGACCCGGCCTTGAGGCCCAGCCTTGAGGCCTGGACTCGAATTCCCATTTAAATTTTGGTTTGTGTAGGTCGCGTTCAGGCCGGGCCTCAAGCGAAAACTGAGTAGTGGCCCCTTCCCTTAAGTGCCAACTTTGTTTTTCCCTCTATTGAACGGAGCCCTCGTGCCGACAGCGTGCTGATTTCAACAAGAAGCGGAGCAAAAAGAAACAAAACAACAACAACGACAACAAACAAGACAAAACGCACAAACAACCAAAGAAAAAACCCAAACAAAAACAAACAAGGAACAAAAACCCAAACAACAATCACGTATAGTTCCAAGGGACTAGAACGTGGGTACAAGGGATTTCAAAGAATGGGGGTAGCCTGAAACTGGGGTCATGTGACTGTGCATGTGTAAACATTGTTGTTAGTAAATGTTAGGACAACATGCAGGCTTGCTGAAGCTCTATACAATTGGTTGCATATTTTAAACCATACTCTTTTAAGCTAAGGATTTATCAAAATACACTAAATTTAGATCTAGAAGAATCCTTTACTTGATAGACCTAGGAGTTGCTCGGCACTACATGTATTCAGATGGTTGCCGCCATGTTTTCAATACAACAGAAGCTGTGTTGTCAGTAATGCGCTGCATTCATGTTCTGGAGAGTCAGTCACGTGGGGGAGATTTAGGTCAGGGTGCAAACATAATGGATCCGTCGCCGTTTTAGCTGGACAAAATGACGCCATCAATGACATAGAGCTGGTAATGTTGTACAAATCCACGGATGACGTCATTTTCCATGCAGCAAAAGTCGGCGACAGATCCACTCTGTTTGTACCATCAGCTTCATTCCAAAGAGTATTTCATTGTGTAATCAGGCAGGGATCTCTTACCGTCAGGACACTGCAGACAGGAAGTTTGCCGGTAGCCATCTTGATAGAAGTTCCTGATGCACAGCTCACACAGACCGCTGGCCCAGTAAGTGCCCGGCCCACATTCCACTGCGGAATGAACAAGACGAAAATCATTATAATGGGTAGGTACCCGACTATAGACAGTGAAAGATCTTGTTAGTATGTTGGTATGAGCGCCGGGCGCCAACCAAGGCAGCACTACCAGTATGCCT
>JAUELK010291762.1:0-14643 GCA_031471215.1 Gastropteron pacificum | reverse complement strand
TATGTATGTATGTATGTATGTATGTATGTATGTATGTATGTATGTATGTATGTATGTATGTATGTATGTATGTATGTGATATTGTGTGTTTTATGCATTTGATATAACATCTTGATCTTTTTTTTATCTCAAGAAAAGACAACAATGCTAAATACAGTGGGGAAAGTGCACGTTACAAACACACTTATTATTATAAATAATATAATACAAAGGCTCTCATGGATTTGTGCACTGTATAGTCATCATTGCCATCTCATACATACACAAAGTGATACGTGTATGTACTTCAACCAAAGACAGTCCTTTTATGTGATAGGTGAACACAAAAAACGACTTGCCAAAAGTGTGCACCTCCTCATTTATTTTTGCTCTATGGTTTCGCAATACCTATGTTCACAATAAAAGTTGCTTTTTTTTTAAAATCACATGATACATGCTTTAAGGCATAGACCATCACAGTGTTGTATTAATTTAAGGTTGAGACATTCTTCTGTAAAATTGCTTTCACGCTACTCATAGGATGAAAATCTCAACACAAGTGAATAATGATGTAAAACCAAAGCCAATAATACATATGTATGAATTATAACCCAGGGGGAGGGAGAACAAAAGAGGAGGGGGGGGTGGGCATGTATATCGACCAAATCCACGTTACAATTGATTTGATGCATCATGGTTATAGCAATACAAATAAAACAAAAAGGGGAGGGATGTTTCTAAGAATAGACCTGCTGATAGAGATAAAAGTGGGAAACCCCCATTTTGAGAAGCCAACTCTTTCAGGGAGTAATAATAGATTCTACAAGTGGGTCAAACTCTGATTGCATCATACTCAATCAAAAAATATACAGGCTTTTCGCAACAGCCAATTCTCACTAATAGTTTTAACGATTTAAAACTTTATTATGAAATAATGTAAATCTATATGTAATGTATGTCTTTTCCCCATGTGATGTACATGAATACAGCGCCATCGAGCACTTTTATGTGGATTTTAGGCGCTTTACAAATAAATGATTATCATTATTATTATTAACAGCCACAGTTGTATTGAGTTATTGTACCTGTCGTAGGTGGCGGTGATGTCTAGAGAAATCTCTGGGCTAGAGAAGTGGATCAGACAGTCCGGCACCATCGTCTTCAGCAGCATCACAGTCACGTTGTTGATTCTCACTCCACCGTACTACAAGGGTCAAAGAGAAAAAAAAGGGAATAGCAATCATGGAGTTAATAAAAAAAAATAATTTTAAAGGAGGAAATGATAATAAGTTAAGATGATTCTTTATTATCCCATCGAGGGTAAACTGGTTTTAAAATGTTCTGAACACTCACAAATGAAAGAAACAACCATCTGCACACACATTTTTCTCTCTCAAGGCTATTGCTATTACACAAAAACACAAGACCATCCACTTTTTAAGGAGTATGTCATATCGACGAGATCTGGACATTTTATAAGCCTACGGGCAAGAACGGAACGTTTTAAAAGATCTTTTATTCCAGGAAATTCTCCCAGTCTAAACACAAATGTGTTTGTCCATTTATTGAGAAATCAAGTCTTCCAGCACCATGTCCAAACATTATTTATATGATTTATTATATTGTACTGTCATGCATTATGTTTCGTTTATGTTGATCTAGTCAAACATGTGTGATAATATTGTATTATACTCCTTTACATGTACTTTGTTTATTGTATTGCTAACAAACAGCTCATACCAAATTTCCATGATTGGATCAATAAAGTGTATCTTATCTTATCTTTTCACTCACTCTGCAACGCACACGAATAGAATACTCTAAGGTACCGAATAGAGGGGGGGGGGGAAATGATCTGAAAAAAGAATAAACGAGAGGGCCCCTTTATTTGATACCTTAGGAGTAATACTACCATGTACCTACATAAAAAGGCACCTATATATTATCTACTGGTCAAGACCGACGGACTCACTGAGCCAATGCGCATAATCTTGTTCATGGTGTTGGTGAGAGTCTGCCCTCCCACTTGGTAGTTTGCTCTGTCGGGCCCGGCTGCTGCATGGTTCCGTGTGGTGGTGCTGCGATGGTTGCTGACATCCACTTGTATGCGAATGTCCTCCACACACAGAACAAAGGGTTTTCTGAAAACAAACGAATGAAGAAAAAAAAGCCCCTCATTTAGATCCTGAAAACATACAAGTATGAAAAAAGAATCATAAGAATATAACAATATTTAAAACCAGGGTCCCCATCAATTCCAGGAAAAAATGTTTCAAGACCCCAATTCATGGCGAAAATAATGCCGCCTAGCATCAAGAATTATCACAAAAAAGTCTATTATCAATGATAAAATGTCAAACTGAAACAGCAGATTATATCTATTGCTAATATCACTTAGATATGTGGATAAGACTATTTTTCCCAACACAACGTGAACATTTTTGGCATTTGTTTTTTCCCAATCCATCACAAAATTCCCAACTTTTCCTCATTTTCCCCTGTAAAGCCTTACACTCCTTTCATTTAAGACAAAGAGGGCGAGTTATGAATGTCAAATTAAAATGCTTTTGAGCTCTCCGGAGGAAAAGCGCTATAATAATGTCATCTTTACTTTGTATCTTTAATTCTTAAAAGACAGAAACGTGTCATGATGATTATTTGTGATTTTTAGATGAACATCTCTTTCCTATTTAAGCCTAATCGTCATGGGCGAAATGCTAAGATATGTCCATCTTGGCCGAAAGGCACTTTACTGAAGCAAAAAGCAGAGCTCATCGGAATGAGAAGGGATGAAAAAAGTATACAAAATGCAAATAAAATAATAACAAAAATATAACGAGTAGTGTTGAAGGTCACAGTCACTAACTCACCTCATTTCGGGATTGACAAATGAGCTGGACAGCCATATCTTCTCCAGTTCCTGAAAATAAACCAAAGCGGTTTTAGGAAATTATGATTCTGGAAAAAAAGAAAAAAACAACTAGCAGAGTTTCAATCCACTTTCCATCAAAATAGTATTGAACAGATCTATCTATGTTGTTGTTATGTTAAACCTTCCTGCTAGTGTTACATACATTTATCAAACTAAAGTAATGACAGATAGTTTGAGATAGGCATAATACACAATACTCAATCTGCAGACAAAATATTGTTGTGACCATGCGATAGGCATGGGGTTGGGGTGGGGGGGGTGTTATCAATGATAGTATCAATGTCATATGAAAAATGAAATAAAAACATGAAAACAGACTATGAACAACAATGTCATGTTTTAGTACCAATCTTTTACAAATCAATCAAATGGCCGATAGGCACTACTCTGTGGTGACTGTGTGTTGGCATCAGCGAAAAGCGGAGCCTTTAAATAACACAAGGGTGAATTTTCCAGAGAAGGGATGAAACAAATGAACAAAATAAAAAATTAATAAATAAATAAATAAACAATCCATGGAATACGACTCACCACATGCACAGAGACATCTCTGTGGAGAGTGATCTGCACTTTGCCAAAGTTGAGAAGCCCCACCTTTCCAAAGCGAAGACTTACATCTAGATAGGCCTTCAGAACCCATTGTATTAAGTAGGCCAGTAATCTGAAATAAACATGTTGAAAGGATTGAATATTGGTTTGAAAATAAAAATTATGTTTGATGGAGAGAAAGAAAAAAAGACATTGTAAGTCAAGTGCGCATTAACAAATATCCACCCTCCCTTAAGAGTGCAACTTTGTTGTGGTGGTGGTGGTGGTTATGGGGGGGGGGGGGGCTTGTGCAGGTGGGAGACTTGTCTCCTGGTAGGGACAGCCCAGCCAGACAGGTCAAAGAGTAGAGACCAGACTGATAGCACCCACAGGGTTAACAACTCCATTCCATAATAAAATAGAAACTGTTATAAAAACCAAACAAAATGATAATAATACAGCAAACATGGTTGAGGAAGACCCCATGACATGTGACGGTGAAAGCCCTACTAGGGAAGCCGGTAGGCCTATGCTAACAACTCTTCTGATGACTGCAGTCCTTTTTTCGACAAGGAATCTGGAGGCCACATGACATCACTAAAACTGTTTTTAAATCTGTGCCTATCAAATCTCTCTCCTCATAAGATTCTACCTTGTTTTCAATAAATGCTGGAGAAACATGTGATAGTGAAGCTAATGACTTCATTCAACATCCTGGTTAGGTTGGAAGGGGTGGGAGGCCTGATCACAGTAGGTGTAAAAAGTACATCTGAATGAATATTTGTCTGATTTCACTTTCAATCCCTGTGAACTTCTTAGATATGCTTAGACAGTTTGGGTCAAAGAGTTTTCTTGTGTGTATGTGGAGTTAAGAAATGTCGTCAAACATAAGATGATAAGTACTCTACACCACTAGCCTACAGATGGCAAAGCTTTTCCATCCAACTCGTGAAAGTGGGCGTCGCCGGGTTTGTATGCGAGATGGAACTTTTGTTTTGAAAGGATAGCCAACGCTTTGGTTGCGACAGTCATTGACATAGTCTAGATTATAGATCTAGATCGAAATGGCAGATGATGATTGAATGGAATATCGTAATTACGGGATGTACAAGACCACTGACAACGGACTTGAAGTCTTGGGAAGTCAGAATTTGGTTTCCATAGTCGACTGCTATTAACCGAATTCTACTTTCGATTTCCCTACCTTCATAACTAACGGAACACAGCTGACATTTTTCTGCCCTCGGTACAAAAACATTTCGTTGCCTACCTGCACAGAATCCAAACACCAACTGTGATGTAGAGCGTGGTCCAAAGAAAACTGGACATGGTTTTTAAATCATACAAATGATACTTGACAAAGTAATCTAGTTCGTCATTCTACTGTTTTCTTTTTGTAAATAATACAGCATCCCAATTACAACACGGTCAGCCATGTTGATACAATTTTCATCTGGGTCAACTTGCATGTGACTGAAATTGACCAATCAGGGAGGGTTTTCCTTACCGCCTTGTTCCCATCGAGTCGCCATTACAGTCAGCCATATTATGTGAAGAATTCGATGATGGGCGATAATTTTTGAGATTTTGCATTGTGTTCATTTCGAACAATCAAGTGGATATATTTTTGACTGAGGGAGACATGGAGTGACCATGAGTCACCCAAATCCAACTGGAAACGGCTGCTCTTTGGAGGACTGCCTCACAAACCTTTTTGCTCTGGTAAGACGCGATACATGACTTTTTGAACCGATAAAAATGTTGCTACACATCCGCTCGTCACATCATCCTACTGATGAAGTCTAGATTTATACCCGAAACCCTCACATTTACATCCACATAGTTTCTGTTATTGCCCTCGAAACTAAAAATGACAATCAGTACATTCACCTAATACGTACACTTTAGTTCAAATATTACAATAAACATGTGGTCGAACACAACAAGCTCGACAAAGTGCTGGTTCGAGATTTTGAGATGTGTTGTTGACTGGGAACGATAACGAAGGATCCCCCATGATCCCCATCTTCTTATCATCATCAATACAATATCGTTCTCTGTTAATTTGTTATACAACACACCATATCAACTCAGCAGAATTTGTCCTGAAGCTTAATCTATACATTATACTGATTAACCTAACTGTATTGTTGTTGAAATTAGAAGATAAATGTCTAGACCTGGCCTACACACCACACATCCACATCATTCATACACACCACCAGTTCCACAGTTATCATTATCATCATACTAATCATAGTAGTAGCCTAGTCCTAGTTAGTAGCAGAGCAGGCCCAACAGCAACACATCAGTAGATCTAGAACTGGATTCTAGATCTTATAATAACAATTACAATATGATATATGGTCTTGCATAGCTACTCATTACTGATGATACTGATCTACCATCATCATCAGGAATGCTGAGCAACATTCATTCCTACCCTACTCTGTCAAACTGAAAATATAATTTGAATGATTGGGGAGTTGGAGTATAAAACTAAAAACAAGTATAAACTAGGTTGACGTGGATGATGATAAGCATATCATGAAGTAGAAGAATATTAAGCACAATTTATTCAATAGTAAGTAGATTCTCTAAACTTGTAATCAACCCTGATTGTGAAATAATGTTGCCTAATATTAATATTTAATGGTCCATATTTAATAACCGAATTGACGAATGTAAATTACAGAACAGCCCGGTTTGACAATGATTTTTACATTTTTAAAGTGCATGTTGGCCATGTTGATCAATCTATTCTAGTCTGTAAAATCTAGATCTAGAATCTATCCTTTGTGAATTTAAATTTAAATGACAGTTGCTGAATTTCTTTAAAATGTATCACGTTTCGCCATCTGTTTTCCCCCTTTTAAAAGTAATTTCACTTTCAGTTCAATGTAATATATGTAAACATTGCCATTGAGTTTAATTTGTAGAGGAGAGTTCAGTCAGAACAGAATCTATTTTGATAGACACAATATCAAGTAACAACTGTTGCGGGACGAACCAATGTCAGCTTGAGCTACAACGGTTCCCCTGGGCCAGGGTGATGCTATGGGTTGGATTTAAGTGTAGTAGATCTAGATCTAGTGTAGAGTGCTTTTTGGGGTTGTGTAAAACATTCTCATGAATCATTCTATGAAAATATCAGTATCATCTGTTAAACTTTAAACTCTCACGCTTTTCTTTGCTTTTTCAGAAACAAATTCCTGCTTTCTTTGTAATAATTAGAATACAATTATGATTATGATTAGTATTAATTAATCAATCAGAACTTCAGTCGTCTGTCGCTTGAAAGATTCAATATATTTAATTCATATTTTGATTAATTATTTGTAGTGAGGAGTTTTTAGTTTTTGGGCAGATTAAGTTTAGGACTTTTGAAGTATTTGTTGTAACATTTGTTTTAAAGTTAAAGATCATCTGCAATAAATGGGGGGAAAAAAATCAAAACATATTTGCAAGATGTTGCTTTTTATTTTTACAAGTATTTTGGGTTATTTTTTTAAGACGATTGTCAGTCTCTTTTTTTGGAAAGTCTTTAAAAACACGGTTGTTATTTGCCTTTATCTGCAGTATCCTAATCATATTCATTGTGTTCCATTCAGACTGATCTTTGTGGGATCAAGTGGCGCCGATTTGCTTCCGACAATGTTTGTGTGGAAGCATTAGATGACCCTGTTCTCATCGGATTCTCTCGCTGCATCAATCATGACATCTTGTGCGTGTGGCGGCGGGTACAGCGAGACGTTGAGCAGAAACAACCTGACTTCAACTCTAGTAAGGAGTTGTGGATCTTCTGGTATGGAGACGAGCCAGAGACCCTGAGGCAGGCGCTCTCTCCTGATTTAGGCCTGAAAGGTAAGTGAATTTTTGAGATTCTCTCTGACTAGCCTGTAAGGTGTTGTTATAGTTATACTACTCAATCTCTTCTTTCTCATAGAGATTTTTAAGAAGCTATTCTCCTTTAAGTGCTCACTGTTGCTACGATATTTTTAGAGTGCTTTGTACCTATTGCGATTTATAAAACAATCTTGACAACTTTTTAGTTTTATCACTGTTTTGTTTGGTTTGTACACTTGTTGACATACTTATTTTTATCTTAAGCACATATTTGGCTTGTCTATGTTGGTACCATTTGGTTTAGGATTGCATTTGTCCACATCATACTGTTTTGAAAGGTTCATTTTGTCAATCTTGGATTTGTTTTGAAAGTTATTATGTGTCTGATTGTGTATTCAATTTCATGAAACATTCTTCATACCATTTCATTGCAGAGATTGAGAGTGGCACATGGGACAGAGATCGTGATCGAGACAATGGGTTGACATACGAGTGCAGGACACTTCTTTTCAAGGCCTTACATAATCTTATTGAAAGGTAGTGTTGGTTTTCATTCTGCATGTTTCAACCACTATTTTATCATTGTGAATGTACAAATTCATGCCGTTGACCAGCATTTGATAAAAAATGATCTCTTTGGTCTAATAAAGCCTTGTGCAAAGTCACCAGAGACACAGCCCTTAAGATTTAGCTTTGACTGAAAATGCATGTTAAATCATTATTACATTTTTTGATCACTTGTCAATGACTTTGAACATAACAGATAATGGGCTTAAAATGTACTATTAAGGAAGCTTGACTTTGCAATAGCCGAGTGTCTATGTATCATGCCATAAAGATATTCTGATTTATTTTCTTATCATTTTCATTGCCTTGGCATTCTAATTTTATTTAACAACATGATCCCAAAAGTAAGCTCAAAAACTTGATTTGCTATTATTAGTGGAAAGGAAATTAATAAACCACTGGAGCAGCAGTCCAATCATTTCATTATGCATGAAAGCCTTCTTTTGCAACCAGCCGTCACACTATTATCCTGTTCTGCATATAGTATATAATATAGTATAGATTTATAACTTATGCATTCTTTGCTTTCTTCCCCACAGAAATCTCCTACTGAAGAACTTTGTGAGGTTAGGACGCTGGTATGTCTTGCCTTACGAACATGGGAACGGAGAGACTGGGTAGGTTCTTACACCAAGCACAACTTTCTGTGCTTTCATAGTGATTTGGGGCCTCTTTTTATGTATTTATAATTTATGTTTAACTTTAAGATGCTCTGTAGGTTTGCCACTTGTTACTTTATTATATACAGGCCTACTTACTTAACTTACTGCATAGTAGAAAACTGACTAGATCATATGAATGATTATATTTAGAATGTATATTTATGATGTACATGCTCAATGAAGGAACGGTCAGTAGTGAAGATTGTTCAGTGTGTACGGAAATTACAAGAAACATCCTATGCCCGTAATGTTACTCTCTTTTCTTTTTTTCTCCTCCCAATGAGAAATGTGAGAGTGTGCCATGTTCCTGTCTTTTACCATAGCTTGTATCATTAAGGGATGAATACTATCAGTCAAGGAAACATTTTATTTACTCTATACTCATAAATTGACGAACTTTTTTGTTCCTCAATAGTCATAGATCATCCGTCTAGTGATCGTAATTAAATGTAGGTTTTGTTTTAAACGATGCCTTATGTGCCTCTTGGCACAGAGAGATTTAAGGTGACAGTTGGTTTTAAAGGGACAAAAACCCATTGTTTAGATCCTCATTCTCTGACTGAAATGCTTTTCAGATTGTTTAGTTGTGTGTGCATGTGTGAGTATAATTGTACCTGTACATGGTATGTTAGTTGTGTAGGAGCGCCTAGAGCCCATGTAGTGGGGATAGACGCTATACAAATGACCTTCATTATTATTATTATTTACTTGTAACTCCACAGCGTCCACCTCAGTTTCTGCTTCCACTACTTCCTCCATGGAGAGAGCCAAGTTTGTGCCAGCATTGAGGTGAAGCTCCGCCCACCTGTATGGAGACTGACCAATCAACACCTTGCACTGGTGCAGGACAGTCACACCAACATGCAAGGTAAGGGAAATCATCATGTTGACATTTAAAACAACACTTGGTGGAGAATCTCTACTATCTTTGGCTGCTGCTTTTATCCCTTTGCTGTATGATAATTTACTCTTGTTGTGTTTGCATCATCTTTCTGTTGATGTTGTTGTTGGAAGTCACTTCTTTTGGGAAGATGGGGCTCCATTGCTGGGGCAGGAAATCCGTCTGTGTGACTGCCTGGAAGAAGTGCGTGATTGACACACTTTGCAGTTCCGAGATAAGATAGCCTCTCAAAGTTGTTTTTCTTAGTTCACTGCTTTTACAGGTTGACACATTGAAGTAACCGATAGAGATTATTGCACTCTGTAAAAAGTTCATTAAGAAGTAGATGCTGTAGTTTCAGAAACACATGAAACTTCAGAAATTCTATTTGCCTTCTTTTTCGCCCAATTCCCAGGCATTCGCCACTTTGATGGGCTACAAATACTTATTTAAACCCACAGTGTGTAGGGTGTCAACTTAAGACTTAGTGGTGCTAACATCTGAGTCCTGACATTTGAGTGTCTTTTACAACATGCAAAGACATCTTCACACTACTCTTGATCACTTTGTAGTAGTCTCCCATTTCTCCAGTTTTGGGTTTGGGATTGATTTTGTGTGTGTGTGTGTGTGTGTGCTGGTATCCTGCTTTTAAAAAAAGAGAGAGAGATACAGAAAGATAATGTGTGAAATATATCAGCCATGCAATCCGAAACAAAAAAGCACAGTCCTTAACTGTCATCAGTCTTTCAGGGCTTTCAGGGAAAACTAACCATCAAATTCGAAGACAACATTTTAAAAGTCAGACGATTTCAGATCAGTCAAATAATGCGGAAAGAACAAGGTCATGATTCACCACCCTCTAGAGGGAAATTCCACAGTTTGCATTGACTTTTTACCTCATTAAGTTTTGTTGGTAATGTCTTGGCATTTTCCATAGTTGAACTTATTAGTGGCACAGTTTCAGACTTCTACCTTGATTGTGATATTATTGAGAGCAGTCCAAAGTTTGGGTTGTGGAATCACGCTGCTGATGTTCACCTATGTTTTGGGTCACTTATTCAAGCTGAAAACCCTGTGACGTTTTGGATGTGAGAGCAGAATTTCTTTGTTACATTGAACAGTGGGAAGATTAGATATATAGAAAACAAAATTTCATTCATTTGGTCAAACCATGCTAATATCGTCGGTTGTGGAATCTCACTTCTGCAACCTTATGAAGTACACATTATGTTCCAAAACTTGGGGGGGGGGGGGGCTTTTTCATTGGAACGTAGATTAGTTTTTTAAGATTAACTTGCAAAATGTGTAGATAATCAAAATGTACCATGAACATGTAAAGTGTCGTTTCTTGGTGGTCCGCCACTTGTTTGATTTTCGCGTCGGCCAGTTGAAAGGTGATTTTGATGTTTGTTACAGGTCTAGTTCTTTAGCTCCCAAGGCACAAGAAGTATCAATATAATATACGAAGTGGCTATTGCCACCAAGAAGCGCCCACCTACGTGCGCCTGGTGGATTCCGGTAGAGAGCTTTTTCTCTTTGGGGGGGGGGCCTTGTGACTTCCACTTCCGCCCAGTCTGGTTGAAGTGAAATTGACGATCTGATCTAGATCTAGTCTAGACATAGATAGAAAGCAATGCATTGATTTAGTCAAAGACAACCGCCATGTTGGTTTAATCAGTTGGCATTGGATGTTCGGGAGCAGCAGTGAAGTCACATCAGTTGTACAAACACCTTTGTATCTGGTGGCAGTAGCAGTTTTGAGAAAAGACACATCAAGAAACTGGTGTCAATAGCCATGTCCTATGATAACAGATATGTATGTACAGTCGTAATGAATAGGACACCGTTAATTTTTTGGCTTCATAGTCAATATCTGTCATACAAAATTGTCCCTCTTAAAGTGTTCATTTCACAGGCATTTACTGTCTTTAATCTATAAACTTTGAACTTCAAAGACGATCTCCTCTGTTAATACTGCTCCAAAATGGATGCGGTTTTCACCATAGTTCCTCTTTCATTCTGCTTTGTGTAATAAGAATAAGTGACCATTCTATAACAATTTGCAAACAATTATGCAGTGTGATGACAAGTAGACATTGTCTGAATTCTTCCATTCCAACTTTTAAAAATCAGCGAAATATTATCAATTAGAATTTTCCGGTTTATCGTCTATTTATATAGATTCTTTTTTTTCATGTGATAACTAATTCTTTTCTTTTTTTTCAAGTGGTAACTACATGTAATCTGGTACCAACCAGTAGTAGTACATTAAGTTAATAATAGCAGATTTGTATTGTACATTTTCTCGCTCTACAGCAAGCTGAATGCATTTTACAGCATATATTATTGTTACCCCGAAAGACTGGTTTCATTCCGAGTCTGTGCCATACCAACATACTGACAAGACCTTTCACCGTCTACGGTCGGATACCCTTTTTACATCAGAGTATGGTGGGAAATGTGTGACAATGTACTTTTTCCAAGAGTACACACGGTGGTGGATAAGAAAATATTCTCAAGTCCTAATCGAGTCGTCACAAGGGATTGTGTAGCTTCATAATATTACAGTCATAAACTTTCAATAAGGTTCTATGCAGAGACCGATTGAGTGTGTGTATGTTTTCCAAGGTAGGCTAGGGCATTTATTTGTTTTTGCTGTCTTTGTAGTCCCATGTAATAAATGGCATTTAATGATTTACACTATAGGGCCTAGCTCTTTTCCCCAATTACCAGGATGCTCAGTGCACTTGACAGCCAATAAGGAAGTAGTAAAAAGAATAGGTTTGAAGTGTCAAGATGACAAGATGGGTTTGTACCCGCTTACTCCTGCCTTTGTATAATTTCCTCATTCATAGGTGAATAAGTTGAGATTGGTTAGTGTCATCTTATCGCAGAGGAACATCATTATTATCACACTCTAGGTGCTCTGTTCCTCGTGGTATGAACAAATGAAGGCTATTGATTGGTTTTGTAGCCCCGGTTGTTAGTGTTATCGCATTCGTGTGCCGGGTGAGCTCATTATCCTTCAGTTGTATGGATACAGTGAATTGTTTCTTTGTGTTCACACTTATTAAGTGACTTCATTCTTCAATGTGAGATATTTTTTTTAAGAAGAAAAAATATGTGCTTTTTACAGAAAAGGATATCTGTCCTCTCTCAGTCAATACGTTATGTGACAAACGAATCCTAAATTATTATGTTATGTGCTGATTATACCTCAAAAGAGTACCACATGGTAAAAAGCAGTAAGAGTAAGAAAAACCTAATTCTTCTTGCGGTTGTCTCCGTGTTACTGTTACCCTATTGTCAGCAACTCTTTGTGTCTGGATATGTGGTAACTACTGCAAAGATTTTTTTTTTTTTTTGGGGGGGGGGGGTCGAGTTGAGTTCATGTTTAAAAGCAAGTTAGTCAGCGGTTATTAAGGTGCTGCGTGTATCGGTATTTCCATCCAGTGGTGTTCTGTCAGTGGCATAATTCATAGCGTTGGACATGATGACACGGCCACTCGGGTGTGTGTTGCGGAATGCTTGTTGTGTGGTTTTGATGAGTCAGTTCGCCGCCGTGTCCTTTTGTGTGTTGACGCTGGTGATAAACTCCCGACGTTGTCTCACGGCGCTGAAAATGTCATCCCCATAAAAACCCGAAGCCGCGTTGCACTGGCCTGCAGTACCATTATAATCTCCCCACCGGCAGTCTCTCAGAGCCGTAATTGTTGTACTCGATCCTGCGAGAGCCAGTACCCCCCGCCTTATTCTGTCGGATTGCCCGTGATTGCTATTGATCCGCATGTGTTTAAGTGATGCACGGGCTCTGATCCACGGTTTACAGGGGAGGGGAATCAATGCATACCGCCGCTGTCGCCCCGAAAGATGTCCCCTTGTGTTCACCACACTGCGACCATCTAGCGTGAGAATAACGTTACGCGAGTGAGGAGACCGCCCCCCTCCCCGCCGACATCATGTAGGCCTAGTTAGGTAGTATCTGTTTGAACTTGGTGGATAATGTGTGAATCAAAGAGTGTAGCAGCAGTAGAAACACACGCGTCACGGCCGATATGCTGGCTGCTGTTGAGTGTCCCCTCGACGATCGATCGGGAAAATAATGTCTGAACTGGTTTATCAGCCTCGTTTGAATGCCTCTCGCTCCTTGTCTGACATTGTAACTCTCATTATCTCAACATTACACAATGGCTGGCAGGCATACTGTGTTTTTTACAGCCTCGCATGCGTCAACAGATTGAACGCGCGCCGTTTCGACAACTTGATTTTCAACGTTCGACACGTATTGATTTTAAACTTCATGTATTGCTTTCCTTGCCTTTTCCCCTTCTCTCTCCTCTTTTGCTTGGGGAATGCGAGCGAGTGAGCCGCCGGGTGTGTTTTTACATCGCCCTATGTTACAAAAGACGGGGGGCTTCGGGCAGCGGATCCAATATTTCCGGTGCTCAAAATGGTGTCAAACGACCCGCTCATTTTTTGGTTTTCTTCCTCTGGTGGAGGAAGGCTTGGGAAGCTGGGTGGGATGAGCGTGGCGTCGTCTTCGTCCCCTCGCTGAGGGGGAAATCAAACCCGCTAGGCCTATAACTAGAGGGGAAACAGAAAGTGTGTCGGCCATTGTACAGCTCTTTGAATATCCGCGCCTTTCACTTTCAAACAGTTTTCCCTTCTTCTTATGTTTGTTCGTTTGTGTGATGTTTTTTATTTGTATAATAATTTAAAAAATAATAAAGTTCACTATATAGCACTCATCCCTATCTCTTTTTTAGTCAGAGATTCATCTTTTATATTGTTTTATTTGTTTCTTCTTCTGTTACGGTTTAGTACATACGTGGTAACAAATACACGAGATCACTCTTAGTTAAGAGTGTAAGTTGATAGCTTAGCTAGCTGTATGAAACGGATAGCCCATCACAACATGACGTGCATCCAATGGTGAAATAAGAAGGCCTACACACCGCCGTATGTTCTCTTCTTAGCGCCCGTGTTTTTGGTACGGTTGCGGCGCGTAGGTGGTTGGATATCGGGAGAGACGCCGCCTGATGTAGCCTAATGCTAGCTAGCAGCAGTATTTGTTTCTCTGGGGCGGCTGGGCTTAGGGTGTTCATTAGACTTATGAAGAATCGATGCAGATTTCCTCCAGTTTGACGTCAGACTTTAAAAAAAAAAAATTTTATAAACGTCAACTGTCTGCTTGGGTTGGTAAACAACATTCCGGTGTGTCTGTGTGGGGGGGGGGGGGGGGTATTGGT
>JAUELK010291651.1:0-14645 GCA_031471215.1 Gastropteron pacificum | reverse complement strand
AGAGAGAGAGAGCGAGAGAGAGAGAGAGAGAGAGAGAGAGAGAGAGAGAGAGAGAGAGAGAGAGAGAGAGAGAGATCTAATTATCTAATGTATCCACTTTTTATGATGTCATAAACTACATCAAAGACACAAATATTACAAAGATGTCATGATGGGGTATAATGTTGATCAGTATGATGTTCAGTATGGAAGTCAATTTCTACTCTTGTGTATGGTTTTGAAATGTGGGTCAAAGGCCTTATATACCAATAAAAGCATTCAATTCAATTCAATTCAATTCAATCTAATGTGTTGACAGCTTACCACCAGTGTGTACCCAATGCACAGTGCAGTGCCTCTAAAGGTGGCTTGTGTCTGTGCTACGATGGCTATTTCCCCACGAACGTGTCGTGTGAGGCCAGAAGGAACGAGAGCCAGTCCTGTCAGACCCCTGGGCAGTGTGTCCACAATGCAATCTGTGTCAACGATACGTGTGTCTGTGAGGACAAGTACTTTCCCTTGGCGTGAGTAATTTCTGGTTTATTTCCCTTTGGTCGGCTGTTGTGGTTCTTGAGGTACGAACTCGAAATATAATATTCTGTTTTGCTCACACTGCTTTCTAAGTATAATGAACATGTATTGTCTCAATTAAGCTCAGTATGATTAACCCGAAATAGAATATTCAGTGTTTTGCTCACACTGCTTTCTAAGTATAATGAACATGTCTTGTCTCAATTAAGCTCAGTATGATTAATAAGATTGCAACTTTTTTGTAGGCGGGAAGGAGTCACCTTCGTAGATACCTACTCCTGGTTTGGGTTAAGAATATAGGATAGTAGTAATGGATACCACACTGTTGATATTTAGGCTTTACACATTACGGAATATTGAAAACCCTTGCTATTACCAATCATAGAAACTAGGATTGTTTGAAGTTAAATGGCTAATCTATAAGCAGCTCACCATTGTTTGACATATAGGACTGAACGTTTTGAAATGTCATTCGTGCTAGCAATGTCCAGAGGAATGTGAAGACCAAGAAGCGAGAAGGATAGGGATAGTATGAACAAGAGTGAATCCAGACCTATTGCGCTGGGTCAGTGTTTTCTAACTGTGTACGTTGTTGTTTCAGCGGTCAGTGCCAGATACGTAAACGTGCCGGGGAGTGGTGTACTGGCACCGGTCAGTGTGTGGTCAACGCAGAGTGCTCATCTGACACAGCAGGCCTCTGTACATGTGACGTGGGCTACTACAAAGACTCAGATGGACAGTGTGCTGGCAGTGAGTCAACTGTTTCACGTTTTGCTTTGTTTGCTCTATAGCCAGTGATTATCAACCTGGGTTCCAGTGGTTTTGGTAGAGATTCGGCGTTGTGATCACTTTAATAATATTAGCCGATTTATAGCACTTTTTTCTCTCTGTTTGAGCTCAAAGCGCTTTACAGCATAATATTATTACCCCGACAGACCTGGGAGGCATATATAGACAGTGAAGCCAAGGCAGCATTTCCAATGAGGTTGAGCTGGCGTTGGAATGAAACAGGTCTGTCAGATATGCTGAAAAGCGCCTAGAGCTTGCTGTAGACCGAGAAAAAGATCTCTATAAATCGTCTAGTGTTATTGAACCTCAAAACGTTTGCACCAATCTGTTCTTGCAGTAATTCCGCCCAACAAGGTGTGTACAGCCCCCGGACAATGTGTGGCAAACGCCGAGTGTTCAGGTGACACCCTGGGCCTCTGTGTTTGTGGCAGCGAGTTCTATGTGGCCACCGCTGGGACAAAGTGTGCCAAGAAAAAGCCACCGACAACCACTTGTAAACAAACCTTTGAAGTAAGTATTGAAGCAAGACATAGCCAACTATTTTAGAGTTTAGATAGCTACATTCATTGCTGCCCTATACGCCCAGAATGATAGAGACAGATGAAATAAACGAAAACAAAACAATTGTTTTAAACATGCTAGTAAACCTGAAGTGATAATTCTAAATATACAACTGGCAGATTATGAACACGACATCATTCGTTAACGAACTATTACAGTACTTTGGTTATTTCCCCTTTCACTGCTAATTATTTAATTGTCTCCCTTGAATATAATAACATACTGTATATCCACTACTGTCTCACCAGTGTGTGGTGAACTCGAGCTGTGTCAGGGACCAATGCACGTGTGACCTCGGATTCTTTCCCCTGAATGGGGCTTGCCATCCACTCCTGGAACCAGGCTCACCCTGTACCGCTCAAGGCCAGTGTAGACAGCTGTGAGTACTACATGCTCTCTAAAACCGTTCTTTGAATCATCATTCATGTGTCACCTCTTTCGAGGTTGACGTGAAATTACTCCATATGTCTCTTCTCTCAGTCACTCTGATGTACCCCTTCACAGGTAGACCTGACCAGCTCCTGATGTCATCCAACCATATCCTGTTGGGTCTTCCTCTCGCTTGCTATCCCTCAATCCTTCCCTCCGGTATAGCTTTACATATGGTGTGGTTGCGTTTGAAGATGGCATACTTGTCTGAAATCATCCATTGTAGATAAGTTGACATTCTTGCACATTAGCAGATCACGGGTCACATTTTTGTTAAAGGCCTTGCCCCCATAGCTAACGCGTGCTCGCCCCACACCCCAACCCCTAGGCCCAGGGGCGCTGACCCTCCCTCTCTCAGCGGCCCTTTCAGACTCAATTCTTGAATCTAATCTCTTTTTCTTCACGTTCAGCCCACATGTCATCCTCACACTAAAGGGTCATCCACACGTGCTCAACTGCAAGAACGTCAACTAGAATCAGCCTCCACTGAGCATCTTAAACATCTCAAGTGTATAGCTCATTTGAACGTTAGTGCTTTCTATCATCGGATAAATGTTTCTCTGAACATGTTTAACACCTAAAGTGTAGACCTGTAACTGCTTTAACGTTACTGCTTTCTATCATCAGGTCTAGCTGTTCCACCGACCAAGGTGGTACATGTGTCTGTGACATCGACTTCTACAAAGGCCACTCTGACTGTCTTCCAAAGATCCCAGGGGGAGAGCCCTGCAATGAGACTGTCCAGTGCTTTGACTTTGCAGTTTGCCAGACTGATTACTCCGGACACGTTGAAACTGACCACTGCACGTGTGTGACTGGCTACTACGCTATGGACGGTCTTTGTCATGAGAACATTGACGCCAATCTAGGATGCAATCATACGTTCCAATGCACAAAACACGCTGTATGCAAAACGAATGGACATTCGGACATGGTCTGTGAATGTGAGAATGATTTTTACGAAGTGAACGGAAAATGTAAGCCGTTAGTTCCCGCGGATTTGCCGTGTAAACGTGCAGAGATGTGTACATATAATTCTACATGTGTGCCAGACGTCCCAGTCAGTTTGTGTCGATGTAATCCGGGATTCTACAAAGAGCTTGGCAAATGTCAACCTGTCATAGAAGCAGGATACGATTGCAATGGTACAGAGCAGTGCGCCGAGTTTTCAACTTGCTCTCTGAATCAAACAACAGGGGAGAAAGAGTGTACCTGTAGAGAACCATATTTCAACGAAGAAGGTCGATGTCTACCTGACATCCCCGCTGGCTTGCAATGTTGGGGAACATACACGTGCACAACCAATGCTCAGTGCGAATTCAACGGGTTCATATTCACTTGTCACTGTCTTCCTGAATATTTCGAAATTGGCGGATTATGTGAGGAGAGGAAACAGGTCACCGTTCCATGCACTGCTTCCGGTCAATGTGTCAACGGTGCTGAGTGCAAACTGGTGCAAGGACGTGCGGAGTGCGCATGTTTACAAGATTACTTTCAGAAAGATCTTCTTTGTTTCCAGAAGAAGCCACCAGGGGACGCGTGCGCTGGTGTTGATACATGTGTGGAATACGCTCAATGTGATTTAGACCCGATAAATCCTGTTACCGGCGTTTGTCGATGTATAGATGGCTATTTCGAGAATGGGGAATCTTGTGACGGATTGATTCCAGCAGGGGATGTTTGTGAACTGACTGGGTCTTGTATCTCGCACGCTGAATGTACTCCTGTGAAGGGTGGCAAGCGGTGTGTTTGTAATCCCGACTTTTATGAGGATGAATCAAAATGTCTGCCACGAATCAATGCAACAGCTCGGTGCACGAGATTTGACCAATGTGTCATCAATGCAGAGTGTGTGAAAGTGGACAAATCGTCTTTAGCTACATCGCCTGTAAGAACGTGTAAGTGTAGTTCTGGCTACTACACAACAGACACTCTCACCTGCGAACCACTGAAAAATGCAACTGCCCCGTGTACTTCGGACGTTGAATGCATACTAGGCGCCCAGTGCACTATTGAAGGAGATTCTCAGAGGTGCATGTGTATTGATGGGTTTTTTCAAGAAGATTATCTTTGTTTCCGGTTGAAAAACGCCAGTCAGGCATGTACCGGTGAGGACCAATGTATCAAAGAGGCTGCCTGCAAAGGTTACTCATCTGTCACAACAGGCACCTGTGTTTGTCATGACAAGTTTTACCAAGACAGATTTGAATGCAAGGATTTAATTAACGCAAGTAGAGAATGCGCTAGGTCAGAACAGTGTATCCCTGGGGCGAAGTGTGATGCAGTAAGAGGTCAAAATGTTTGTCAATGTCAGAAAGGCTTCTTTGAAGACACCGACCATGTATGCAAACGTCTTTTGAATGTGAGTAGTGAGTGCACAGCACTCGGCCAATGCATTGCTGGAGCTAAGTGCCACACTGACGCCACGCCTTCGTTGTGCCAATGTACTGATCACTTTTTCGAAGATATCAACCATCAGTGCCAACCATTGATAAACGCAAGCTCATCATGCGTCCATGACTATCAATGTATCGAAGGGGCAGATTGTCGGTATAGCTTCGGCCGAGCCATGAATGTTTGTACTTGTAAGCGGCAGAGCTTTTACGAAAACGAAGGTAATCTGTGCCGGCCCCTTGTAAGAGCTGGAGACACTTGTACAAAGAGAGGCCAATGTGTGCGTGGTGCAGAGTGCGAGTTTGACATAGTACAAGGCTCTTTGGCGTGTGAGTGCCAAGATGGATTTTACGAAAATCTTACAGACAGACTTTGCTACGAAGTGAAGAATACATCGGCGCAATGTGAGCGGAGTATTGAATGTACTGAAGGAGCAATGTGTAAGCAAGCCGGCGGAATGACAACGTGCCAATGTAAAGAGGACGTGTTTTATGACGATGGCTTCTACTGCCAAGATAAGATTAATGCTACGCATCCATGCTCGAAAGACGAGCAGTGTATTTCCGGAGCCCTCTGTGTGCCAACACAACCCGGAGACAGCCCTATATACACATGTGAGTGTAAGAATGGATTTTACGAAGACAGATTCGTGTGCCATAGATTGAAAAACGTTTCAGAAAGCTGTTTTGTCAAAGGCCAGTGCGCCGGTGGCGCTGAGTGTAAGGGAGAGGTGGGTAGCTCCAAATGTACATGTCTTGAAGAGTACTATGAAGATGGACTCGAATGTAAACTGTTAAAGAATGCAACAGTTCCTTGTATTGAAGACAGAGAGTGTATCAGGGAAGCTGAATGTAAGTTGGATACAACGTCAGCTGAAAAGCTTTGCCAGTGCCGTTATGGATACTTCCAATCATCCAAGCAATGTGCGCCTGTTAAGAATGCCACTGAGCCATGTTTGGGTTTCGGCCAATGTGTAGAAGGCGCGGAGTGCTTGCAGAAAACAGGAAAAGACAGTCTTGGCATGGTTTGTGAATGTCTTCAGACTCATTACCGTGAGGACAAGAGATGTCAGCCTTTACTGAATGCTTCGAAAGAATGTACTGATATTGGTCAGTGTGTTCATGGGGCAGAGTGTTCCATATCACTTACAAACACAGGTCAAACCTTTGGAGTATGTGAATGCCTCGAAGGCTTCTTTCAGAATGGAGAGCAATGCCACCCTCTAATAGACGCTACAGATCCGTGTACAGGTAAAGGCCAGTGTGTGTTTGGGGCTGAATGCAATGTTACAAAATCGTCGTCAAGAAGTCAGGCTAGTCTTTGCACCTGTGTGGAAGGGTTTTACGAAGATATCAAAGCATGTCATAGGGTGAAAAACGCTAGTCAGGAATGCAGCAAGGATTCTGAATGTCTCGAAGGAGCAATGTGTCTGAGGCCGAAAAATGCACAAACCTGCACGTGTGTTGGTGAGTACTTTCAGTACGATACAACGTGTAAGAAGTACGTGAATGCCACAGAGAATTGTGACTCTAAGGACGAATGTGTTGAAAATGCAATATGCATAAAGGACCGACTCGGGGACTCGTTGTGTACTTGCTTGAAAGACTTTTTCCCCGACAGCGGAAAATGTGTGGAAAGGATCGATGCTGGAGAGACATGCCCTAGCCAAGAAACGTGTCGACAAGGAGCAGAGTGTTCCCAAGGCAATGTATGTGAATGTGTGGAAGGTTTTTACCGTCAAACCCGCGTTTGTCTACCACTGATCAACGCTACACTTCCTTGCGGCATCACTGAACACTGTGTGCAGAATTCAGATTGCACGGGCTTGCCCAAAGAGTGTGTATGCCGACGAGGATTCTTTGAAACAAACGGCAAATGTAAGCGGACTATAGATGCTGGAGATGTTTGTAAACAATACGGCACGTGCACGGCTCACGCGGAATGTGACATAGGAGGGTCCGGGATATGTCGCTGCTTCGCCAACTACTATAATCAAGCCGGACAATGCTACAAGGAAATACCCCCAGAGGGGACATGCACTGACTTTGGACAATGTGTGGAGAATGCAGAATGTGATCTCAGACAAAGTACATGCAAGTGCGTCTCTGGGTTTTACCATTATGTAGGTCAATGTTTCCCGGTGCGCGGCGCTGGTGAGAAATGTGAGATGAGCAAACAGTGCACGGACTTTGCTAAGTGTCATGTTGATGTGACTGACCAGTGCGAGTGTCTACCAGACTATTACCAAAACGGAACGCAATGTATGGAAAGAGTAAGCGTAACTAAATCATGTACTACTTCAAGTCAATGCGTTTCAAATGCGTACTGTGATGACAGACAAGGCTCCTCAAAATGTCGCTGTTCTCCAGGATTCTACGAAAGAGATGATCGCTGCCACCACATTGTTCCTGTTGGAGACGTATGTGAAGTCGGTATCCTAGGACAGTGTGTGGACAACGCAGTATGTAACGCTGAAACAGCACTATGTACGTGCAACAAAGACTTCTATGATAGGCTTGGAGTTTGTGAAGACTTGATCCATCACGGAGGACTATGTGAGGGAAATATACAATGTATAGACCATGCGAACTGCTCAAGGGAAAGTCGGAAATGTGAATGTAACGTAGACTTCTACAATGATGAGAATAATTTATGTAGACGTCTCATTCCTGCTAAGCAATCTTGTAATACTACACGACAATGTATTCATCACGCCACGTGTTCGATGGACACGAAAGTATGTGCCTGTAATTTTAATTTCTATGACAAATATGGCATTTGTGAACCCTTGAAAAGGGTGGACGAGCAGTGTATGAAGTCGAATGAGTGCACGTTTCACGCAAACTGCATTGACCAAAGCTGCCAATGCGAGTCAGAATATTTCAGCCAATATGGTCTTTGTGAAGAAAGGCATCCTGCTAGAACTGAATGCAAAAAGAACCACGAATGTGTACACAATGCAATCTGTGAGCAATCTTCAATGAAGTGTGAATGTTTGAGAGGATTTTATGATGATGCAACTGGCCGCTGCTTGGAAGTTATCAAAGCAGGTGAAAACTGCAATGGGACTCATCAGTGCACGTTTCATTCAAATTGTTCTCAGCATTTGTGTGAGTGTGATAAGGGATATTACGATAATTCAACTCAAGAATGTGACGAACTGGAGTTGGCAGGGAACACTTGCCAATCCAGCGACCAATGCACATTGCATTCCGAATGTGTTTTCCCATCTCGATTTGGAGACGGCGTATGCCGCTGTCAAGACGGCTTCTTTGAAAACAGAGGGAAGTGTTTGGACCTGAAGCCTGTAGACGTTGGCTGCAGGATGAACGACGAGTGTATCTTCAACGCCTTCTGTGACAAATCCACAAGTACGTGTAAATGTACACCCAAGTTCTTTCCGGATAAGAATGGCCATTGCTCGCCTCTCATTCGTTCAGGTGTATCGTGCAATGAGACTAGGCAGTGTGTGGACCATGCCAAATGTGCCGGGTCTCCTTCAACCTGTCAGTGTCTCCCTAGATTCTTCGATGATTCAGGGCTGTGCACTGGTATCTTTAAAGTAGGAGAACGCTGTAACAGAAGCCAGCAATGTGTTGGGAACGCTGAATGCGCTTGGAATTTCGTCTTAGACGCCAAGGCTTGCAGATGCTTGGCTAATTTCTACAGCGACAGTGGGAATTGTTTTCCAAAGATACCAGCTGGAGATGGCTGTGTGGAAACTCGAACATGCACCAATAAATCCTCATGTGAGCAGGGACGTTGTGAATGTCTTTATGATTACTTCAACGACAACGGTATCTGCCTTCCGCGCCAAATGACGGATGCGATGTGTACTAGAGATGAAGAGTGCACTCAAGAAGCATTCTGTAATGTATACGGCCGATGTGAATGCCATGACGATTTCTTCGATACAATCTCTGGATTGTGCGAGAAAAGGATCCCCGTCGACGACCTTTGCTACAGTACATACGAATGTACTCGGTTTGCAACTTGTGACAGCTATTCAGAAACTTGTAAATGCATACCTACCCATTATAATACAAACGGTGCGTGTGTTCAGAAAAAGAAAGTCTTTAAGAACTGCGAGTCTACAAACCAGTGCACTATGTATGCTTTCTGTAATAAAGAAAACACATGTCAGTGCAATGCTGAATACTATGAACGCCAAGGCGAGTGCTACACAAAGAAACCTATCGATGTAAAATGCTCAGATGTCGATGAATGCACCATCAATAGTTTCTGCGACCCTATTTCACTAAAATGCAAATGTGAACCAAAGTATTTCAAATCTGGTGATTTCTGCGAAGAGCGTGTCTTGGTGGACGGTAGTCCTTGCCTGAAAACTCACCAATGCACACACAATGCTACGTGCGTGTTTCCTGGGGTGTGTCAATGTACTGTAGGATTCTACAACACGTCTGGAATATGCCAGGAAAGAATTCCGGTCAAACAATCCTGCTCTCAAACACACCAATGCACTCAACACACCCGATGCTCTATGGAGGTCTGCGAATGTCAGGAAGATTTCTACAGAGTCTCAGATACTTGCCTGAAGCGAAAACCAGTGTATGAGCCGTGTGACTCCACTCGTGAATGCACGACTCACGCAAACTGTGATCCAACTGATAGACTATGTCAGTGTGGGCAACATTTCTACGAAGAAAACAGAAAATGTACATCTTCAAAACTCGTCGATGTAGAGTGTACTAGCACCAACCAATGCACGGACAATGCATCATGCCATCTCCTAAAATGTCAATGCAACACCAACTTTTACTCAAACCCACAAGGCCATTGCTCTATAAGGAAAGATGTAGGTCAGAGGTGTGCTAGCACGCACCAATGCACACAACACGCGGTGTGTGACACGGCCAATCAACTGTGTCGATGTGATGCAGACTTCTACAACCATGCAGGCATCTGTAGACCAAGAGTCCCTGCTGGACGCACGTGCCAGCTGACGTCACAGTGTGTACAGAACGCCATGTGTGTCAACTCCACGTGCAGTTGTGAGCATCAGTTTTACCAGGAGGATGGTCAGTGCTTTAAGAGTGTGCCAGTGACAGGGCATTGCAGGTATGTAGTGGGCACATTTGATTAAGAATTTAAAAAAAAATTAATGTTGCATCTATTTCTGTCTTCGTTATACATTCGTAAGGTCTCAAAGGGTTATAAAACCAGGCCCAATCCTATCTTTACTCAAATCCATTCAGAATCACATTATGTCCACTCATGTTAATGTTCATAAATTCGATGAGAATAGAGCGGTAGTATGTTCTTGTTCTTGATACATCTTTGTCTTTGAAATAAACTACTTCATTGGACGAACAGATCGTAAACATAAGCTACACAAAGGTAAAGGGGGTAAACAAACTATTCCGTTTTCTTGAAAGTAGTTACATTTCAATGCACGAAAATAATACTTTGTTTTCACATATCTTTAACATGTATATAAACAAATTTGCCAACCATAATTATGGTGTCTTCTAATGCAAACTAGTTACTTTTTTAAACCATCCTGCATCATTTAATGCTCACGATGATAGTAATTAGAGACCGATTATTGTACACGAACATGCATCTACACCTCCAATGGTTTCATTTGAAAAATGTCATATCTTGCTATTTCAGATCTTCTTACCAATGCTTCCATGCAGCCTTTTGTGAGAAGTTGGACGACTCCTGCAAGTGTCTCACCGACTACTTCCCCACACCAGACAGGCAATGTGAAAGGAGGAAAATGTCGGGACAGACTTGTCACTCTTCTCATGAATGTACCCACAACGCTTTATGTGACGTCAGCGGAATATGCATGTGTTCTCCCACTTTCTACAACGTCACTGGATTATGCCGGGACAAGCATGACGTAGGGATGACGTGTACTGCGACACACCAATGCAGGGACAACTCTTTTTGTGACCCATCAACAAAGAAATGCGACTGCTTCAAAGACTTTTATCTTGAGCAAGAATCTTGCATGCCAAAACTTCCTGTGGACCAGAATTGCAAGGGATCTTATCAATGTACCAAAAATGCTTTCTGTATTTCTTCTGAAGATAAATGCAAGTGTTTGAGGGACTTTTACAATGCTTCGGGTAAATGCCTTACTAGGGTCAACGCCGGCGATATGTGTGATAGTTCACACCAGTGTACTCACAGCGCCCAATGTGATCGTCTATCGTGGATGTGTGTTTGTGATGCCGGTCACTATAACGAGGGCGGACTGTGTAAGGAACGTAAACACGCTGGCCAGATGTGTCAAAGAACTTACCAATGTACACGTCACTCACTATGTGACGTCACTGGCACAGGAAGATGCATGTGTACAAACACACACTTCAACGATACCACTGGTTTGTGTGTGCTCAAAACGAAAGTCAACACACAATGCACGAACACCTACCAATGTGTAAACAACACATCGTGTGATGGATCAAGCGGGAGATGCCGATGTCTCAGAACATTCTTCAAGACCACCGAAGACTACTGCGAGCCAAGAGTTAATGTGGATGGTACGTGTTCCCCGACTCTGGAATGCACAGAAGACGCTTCGTGTGTAGATGGAACTTGTCAATGTTACCCAACCCATTACAATAAGTCTGGGGAGTGCTTCCAGAGAGAACCTGTAGCCAGTGTGACGTCAGAAGGGGTCAGGTGTCACGGTGCCTCACACAGGTGTACACTCAACGCCCAGTGCAGTCCGGCAGATGATCGATGTGGATGTCTCCGGAACTTCTACAACGTGTCCGGGGAATGCAGACCTAGGGCTGGGGACGGGGAAGGCTGCAAGGAAGACTTTCAATGTACTCACCACGCCAGCTGTAACTTCCTGGAACGTCGATGTCAGTGTCTGGACGACTTTTACCCTGGCACAGATGGCACGTGTCTGGAAAAGCTACCCGTTGGGACTTTGGTGAGTGTAATTTATTATTATTTGTTAATGGAAATAAAGTATGAAGAGTCTGTAGAGTCTCTCTGTATGTGCTCAGTACATGTATTTGCATTGCAGAGACATAGGCTAAACATGCACGGCCCAATACGTGCATTTTGCTAATTTCGCCGCGCTGCATACAGAAACATTTATCTTGATCATGTTAAATGTCATTGCAGTACCCATTCGAACAACGACACTTATACCCAATACTCCAAAAGTATTACAAATGACCTTATTATCACGACATTTATGAACTGCTAAATTATGAATACGAATTTGTTTTGTGCATTAATTGATTAGTGGCCAGATCAATTCGTTCGCACATCTTTTATTTGATTTTGGATGTGGACCTCAAAATCTATCTCTGATGACATTTTATTTGTTGAACTATAAAACGTATCCCCATAATGTGCTCTTCTACAGTGTTCCGTCAGCATTCAGTGCACAGATAACTCGGCGTGTACATCTGAGAACCAGTTCTCTACAATGACAGGCTATCCTCTGAAGCCTCCGAACCAAGGTGCCAACTTCAGCAATGGTGTGGCCACTTGCCAGTGCATACAACACTACTACGCTGAGTCAGGAGTATGTCAACCAGGTGAGATGTTTTCAGCACCTGTATACAGAATCAGATAGAATAATATCATAATGCAAATATACTAATAAATAGTTTATTTAGCACCAGAATCCACAAGGAGTGCTCTATGGCGCACGCCAACGTCTTAAAACAGATAGGAGCAGCAATGTTGGTCAGATTTATTCAGGAATCATCAAAGTTCATGATCTATTTCTGTATTATCGTAAATCCTTTTTTTTCGTTTGTCAATGGAGCACGCGAATCCTAGTGTTACGATAATTTTCAAATGTGACATCACTGTGTTTACCCTCTCGCTCCTTCGTTCCAACCCACACAGCTAAAGCCCCAGGACAAGTGTGTCAGGGAGGGATCTTAGGAGAGTGTGTCAAGGCCGCGGTGTGCTCACCTGCACGTGTGTGTGAGTGTGAGGTCAGCCACTTCCCCAGTGCTGGCCAATGTGTGGCCAGGAAACCTCCTCTTGCAGCCTGTACTGCTGCCCGGGAATGTGTGGACAACGCAACTTGTAACAGATATCAAGGTGGGCCAATACTGTCTGGTTGGGCTTTTCCTTTTCTGTTCCCTTAGTTTTAGAATCATTTATTTTGTTGCAGTTATTGTTCTTCGAAGACATTTTCAATTGTTGCAACACATATAGATGTATACTATTCGGGTATTTCTTTATATGGGATGGCCTACAAAATGCAACTTTTGCTGTAGAAGAAGATGAAATAATATGACATATCATGACAAAGTGGATAACATGTTAGCACATTGAGACAGTTCACATCCCGGGTTCAAATACCGGGTTTACAAACATTACTTGAATGTTGGATTTTTTTTCTCCTTCAACACAAAGTGCACTCTTGGGGAAAAATATTTTTGTCACGACCTCGCTATCCATGTAGAAAGGGGGTACCCGGCTACAGACAATGAAAGATCGTGTCCGTACAAACAAGTAGGCCTCCCAGCAGAGCAGATTGAGGAGGCTTTGGATGGAATGAATTATGTCTGTCGTGGTAACAGTGAATGTCAAGTGAATTGAGCTTGTTGTAGAACGGGGTAATGCACACTAAATGATTTAATACCTACTAGTATAGTCTTCCTATTCCTACTGTATGCTCTATATCTCCAGACAAGTGCCGCTGCAGCAGTGGGTTCTATGAGAGACCAGAGAGTTGTACACCCAGGGTACCTCCAGGTCACGAGTGTACTGCCCAGGGACAATGTGTGGACAATGCGCAGTGTGACCTCGACACAAAGGTGAGGCCTGTTAAGACACGCTGGACAGACGTTTGCCATAGACGGGTATATATGTATGAAAGCTACCAACCAGTTGACCATTTGTCTTTCATAACTAGGAGTTCACCTTCACCCGGATTCCATCACTTGAGGTGGTTGGATGCCATGGATCCCCATCTGTCCCGATCTTTCGCCACCCCACCTGAGTTGTCTCTTCCAAAACGGCTGTGATCATTATGATTTCCAGCCAACTAAAATGAATGTTTGGTAAATTGTCTCGGTTGATGAAATAATGCTCTTTGCTTACAGCACTCATTTAAAGTCTTAAGTATAGAGACATAGCATTGATGTTCTAAGATGTTTTGATTCACAAATTGTTGTGACACGTTTCTTTTCCTTGAATCCTGTCTCCTCAGAGATGTGGATGTAATGAGAACTTTTATGATGAAGACAATCAGTGCCACACACTGATTCAAGCTGGGAAATCATGCACGTCCATTGGTCAATGTGTCAGCCAATCAAAGTGTAACCAAACCAGCATGGAGTGTGAATGCTTTAGAGATTACTACAATGACATTGGGGCATGCCGGAAGAGGATCAATGCTGGGCAGTTTTGCGATTCTGTGGGATCGTGTGTGCGAAATGCCCAATGCCACTTACATTCCTTCATGTGTGTCTGTGACTCCGATTACTACAGATATGGATTCGCGTGTCTGAAGCGACATAAAGCAGACGAGCCGTGTACTCGAATCGGACAATGTGTAAAACATGCCGAGTGCGATATGAACTCTCAAGTCTGCTCTTGTGCGTCGAATTTTTTCAGTAACCAAGGTGTGTGCATTTTGAGGAAGAAAGCTAGAGAGACTTGTGAAGAGATAGGACAATGTGACACATTCGCGGAATGCAATGTTGTGTCTGGAGTATGCGAATGTGTAGATGGATATTTCCTGGAAGGTCGGTCATGTACAGCCTTATACGTTCATGATGAGAAATGCTCCAGAGATGAGCAATGCACCTCACACGCGCGATGCCAGTCAACGTCCAGGAACGTCAAACGCTGTCAGTGCGACATCGAGAATCATTTTGTGAGGAATGGAGAGTGTATTGAGAGAATTGAGGCCAAAAGGATGTGCCAGGTATGTATATTCAGTCATCGCTACCATGTAGATCTACACATGGTATTGTAAAGCTCATTCAGTAAAGGAGAAG
>JAUELK010291540.1:0-14646 GCA_031471215.1 Gastropteron pacificum | reverse complement strand
TGAAATGAAATTTAGAGAGATCATGTAGCGATGCCGACTATGGCCGTGGATGTAGGCCTACGGGTCTGTTATTTTGCTCGCTGACATGGGTGACTTTCGGTTCAATCCGGGTCCGTATATAAAATCATATACAATTTTTATGATGGGACCCGGGGGCGAATATTGACTTCGTTTATCCAATGACACATCCATATCCATAGCTGTATATGATTATCATGCACATCCTTGTATTCTACCAAATGGCTTTAGTCATACGCTAACAAAGTGTCTGTAAAATATGCTTGCTATGAAGGACAGGCAGGTAGAGACTCAGTCACGTCGACTCTATAAAACCTCAGGGGTCTGGCACGACAGAGATGTACTACTCTCCCAAGGCGCTACTTTGTCCACGACCCTTGCTCGGCGGCGCCCCTGTGGCGATCGTGTTTGACTCGCGACATCTCCAACTGACGGTCGGCCCGCGGGAACAATTAGTAACATGGTTCTAGCTCAACCGCCCCACGGAGAGGGAGACACCCTGTAGCCCTAATCATGATCTCGTCAATGACGACATACTTCCATAACGTTGTGCAGGACACTGCTTTGGATGGTTATGCCATAACTCATAACTTAATACCAGGCCCAGAGTAACGTGCGTTATGTATCAGTCAGGCCTGGCTTAAGTATGTGCTAATGAGGCAGTCGCTATATGACCGCTATATGACAATGTCATAGTGTTCCATTAAAATGTAGCTATGATTCATGTGTTGCCTTCTTTTTCTATTGTTTGATCTCACAATTCCCCGAACATTGAGTTATTTAATTAGGGAAAAAAAGCAATGTTAAGAGGCTGGTAGACAGTGGTGCTGTGGTTTCAATGAACAGTTTTCTCATTCTAAACATTAGTGGCTTGTACTTGTATTAGTTTTGTGGATTTGTTCATGTTACATGTTTCGCTATCTCCTACCTTTACCCCTTGGCTGTTTGTACAATATTCTGTAAATGCATTGTGATGTGTTGTCTCTTGGAACATTCTAGCCAGATGAAGGGGTGCCATTTCTGACCTAAATTTGTGAGAAATTCATTTCATTTTTATGTGTCTTCAGAATGGTTAGTTTGAATTTGTTCACAGGGATGGTGAACTTTCAACTCTACCTCTAACTTACTAACGGAATTTGTATGTATTCTTTTAATGTTTTTCTTTTCGGTGTGTGTTTGCAGAATGCTGGCGCCATCATTGGCAAAGGAGGTAACAACATCAACCGCCTGAGAAATGATGTGAGTTGAGACTGTTGTTTGTTTTATTGTTTAAGTAAATCTTGCATGTGGAGTTACTGTTGTCTAGTCCTTGGGATACTACTGTTAGAAAGTTTGCTGTCAGGATGAAAAGACTGTATTTCTTTCTGTTTAATTCTTAACTTTCACTTTTTAACTGCTTGAAAGACATTCTTGAACTGATCAGAATGTTTCAATTAAAGAAATGCAGACAACTTACATTTAGGCTGCCATTCTTAATGATAGCTAATCACGCATAGACAATTTGCTTATCTAATTCTGTGGATCTGTCTAGAAACTGCATCTCTACAAATGCATTTTTGTTTCATTGTTGTCTTGTGTATTGCAAATGCTCGCCAATGATGCGTTGATCAAGCTTACATAACGAAATGGGTTTGCTATGTGTACATGACTTTGTTTCTAGCTGAACATTTTTTCTACTAAAAATACAGGCTGAGACTGACTACTTCTTGGCATTGTCATTGTATGGAATAGTTTTGAATATTTGAAATGCAACTTTGAGCTCAGTGACTTTGGCGTATGCATCACAGTGTACAGTGTTGTTACAGTGATTTTGAACTGCTCAACACTACACTCATGCTATGATGTATAACTGTTTATTCTTTTCAGTGGGAATAAGAGGAGTGATTATGGAATAATTTTGTTTTGCAGAGGTTTGCCTGTTTATTTTGAAAAGATAAACAGGATCAAATAACCAAAATCTTGTTCGGCTCGAGGCTGTAAAATGTACATTTTAGTATCAACATTGATGCTGTGTTAGGGAATATTGACACAGCACTGTGCTTGGCTTGAAAGTTGAAGAATTGAAGCTCTTTTTTTCTTTATATAGTACACATGGGGAATGAACTGGGAAGGGAAAGGGGAAGGTGTAATGGTAGTTGGCTTATTTTAAGTGTCTTGTGAATAAAGCATGTAAGTGTCGGAGAGAAGACTGGAACATGTTGAGTTATGATTGGGTGCTTTACAATTCGCGAAAAGGGACGTAGCCTGATGAGGCTCGCTATGTAGATTGCAACTGCAAATGAATTGAAAGTCAGGCTCTAAATGAGGGTAATTAAGATGGGCTGTTGGTGAACAAAATATGTCCAGCAGCTAGACCCCCTCCCAGGGGCCTTGAAGTGGACCCCACCCCCACAGCCTCTGGGACCCGCCCCTACACCCCTTTGGCAAGGACGGCTTGTGGCATCTCTTCCTTTCTTCTACCTTTTAATTGATTTTTCCTCTTCTCAATATTCAGATTTAAGATTATGAAAACATAGAAATCTTGGACTTCTCAGCTGTTTCTTTTTTTTTAAATGAGAATAGTGGGTACAGGTTGCTTGGTTGGGAAGCTTTTTCTTGTACTTTTCTAATACTTGTTTCCTCAGAATTATTTATCTTTCCTGTTTCATCTAATGTGCCTTTCTCTCTCAGAATAGATACAGATTATGATAATTCATAGGTGACGTCCCTGCCCCTCCCATAATCAAGATTTAAAAAATATTTGGTGATCATAGTTTGTGACCATTGCATTGTTATATTGGGAAAACAAATCCTTATTATACCCCTTGACAAAATGTTCCTTTATAATAATATATTGGAGCCTTTCATTTGGGTAAGCTGGGAAGCCATGGACATATGAAATGTAGTTAGTTTGTAATGGTCCAAATGTGTAAAAACGAAAACAAAAACCAAAGCAAACCTGATGTGAAAGTTATTGATGATGGTGCCCACCCCAAGTGGATTCCCTTATGCAAAAGTGCTCTTTAGGTGATTGAAGCTAATGTGTCCCATTCTCCGCTGTCTTTCTATGAACTCTTGCCACTTGCCATGACCCTACCACCACCACCCCCTGACCCACCCTGGGATTGGTCCTGCCCCGGCCCCGCAGTACAAAGCCAGTGTTACAGTGCCAGATAGCAACGGCCCCGAACGGTAACCACCCACCCACCACCCACCCACCCACCCACCACCACCAGACAAGTTGCCCTTCTTTGTTTCTAGTCCAGACCATGATGTTCTCACATCAGTGCCTGCTTTAGAAAACTCTTTGTTGTGTGTCTGGGGTTTGAGCTAGAGTTTCTAGTGCGGGTCTGACAAATGTGATGAAGCTTTAGAGGCAGGGAAGAAGATAGGTTTTATTTTGTTCTGAATGGGTTAACTTATGTACAGTGTTTGTCCTCACCATCCACATCCCCATCCACTCACCCCCTCTACCATCAACTCTGTCTGAAATATGTTCCCAGTTCCCAACTACTACATCGCCTTGTTTCCTCCCACTCAGATGCTTACCATGTTTACTTTTGATAACATAGTATATGTGCAGTGCAATTGACTCTATAGCCTTTTTTTTTTTTTAGAGGAAATACCTGGGCAAACTTTTTTTGAAACAAATGTAGGTACCCTAAGGATTGACAACACTAAGACGATGCTCCATGAGGCTGCCAAAAGATATCTATTATTTTTCTCTTGTTTTCTTTTATCTATCTTCCCCCGTTTATAAAGAAAATAATAGAATAAACATTGTGGGCCAAGCTTGAGTTATGTCAAATGAAAAGCAAATGTTGAGCAGACATCTGTAAAAGAGCATAGACTGCACAAGTGACAGCTTTGTGTTATATTGCTGGTGTCAGTGTGTGACTGATGTGTGTTTGCTCCCACAGGGTCCTTTCCATTGGAGCTGAGTTGGGTACTGTCTTAGACATGTTGCTTGAGGTTCTCCCAGAGATGGAAGACGTAAGTAACCAGTGCAAGGTTTTACTTTATTATAGCATCTGAATAACATCTGTCAGTGAAGCATCAGACCTGTTTTTACTTCTTTAAAACATACTGTCAGTGTTTGATGATTTTATCCATTTAAATTTAAAGGGATAGTGTAAAAGCAACATTTTTAGTTGTTCTTCTTCTTACTTGTTAATGTGTACATTTTGTCATGGGTTTTAAAGTCTACAAAAGAAGAAACCATTGCCAGATGCAATCTCTTCTCTTTCTTTTCTTCATCTCTACCTAGGGCAAACTAAGTCAATGTATGGAGACTTCATATTCTATTTCTGTATGATTCTCATCAAAGCACAGTAAGCCTAATACTTTGTTGCTCTATTCTCATACAGTCCAGAAACAAGCGTAATGAGACAGAGAGTGAGGTTCGCTTGATTGTTCACCAAAGTCAAGCAGGCTGCATCATTGGCAGGCAAGGTTTCAAAGTGAAGGAACTCAGGGAGGTATGTTATCATAGTTAGTGGCAAACACTGTCTCAAAGTAGAACATTCTCTCCACTTAGTTTGAAGCTGGAGGGTTGATCAAAGACCTAACGTTTCAAGTAGAAAGATGTCATCACCTCTGGAACCAATACAATTGTGAACATTGACGATTCTTTTTGAGAGGGAGAGAAAAAGATCATTTTGATAGCACAATGTGGAACAGGGCCCGTTCACAATGCAAGGCAGGCTTTTCTTAGGCATTTGTTATCATTCACATGCTTAGACTTTGGAAGGCGTGTGCTGTGAATGTGATATATGGTGTCCCCTCTAGCTGTTAAAATCTTGTCAGCTGTCGCAGAAACACAGAAAAATACACATTTTAGCATGCAGAAATATGGATTAAAACCTTTTTTCTCAAGGAACAGGGTCCAGCTCTTTTTGTTATGTTTAATGCCCCAATCTAGTTTGTGTTTTATGTTAATCGAATTTGTAATGACTAAATGTGTTGTTAGATAGGGCGTATGAATAACAATGGTTTCTGTTATGAGTGATAGCCATGAGAATGGGCAAATAGCAATGACAGCCATACTAAAATATCGGTTGGTGATTATTATTATTATTGTTTTCAAACCTTCTATCCCTCCCCAGAAAACTGGAGCAAACATCAAAGTGTTCTCTCAGTGCTGCCCTAATTCATCAGACAGAGTAGTTGCTGTCACTGGAAAGCCAAAGCTGGTGGTGGGGTGCATTGAAGAAATTGTTGAACTTCTTCAGCAGGTTTGTACCATTCTTATTCTTCTTCATAAAAAAAAAAGAACCAATTGTAGAAAAAGATAACTTCACTCTATCTAGTTTGTGTCAGTGCCATATCACTTCCATTTTCTAAGTCTTAAAAACCATTGATCATTGACATGTACAATTAGTGAATATTCATGAACCATCCCCCCCCCCCCCCCCCACACACACAAACACACAATGCAATTAAATTAATGTCTGTTTTAGGTCTCCCTGTCAATAGAAAAATGTGTTATGATTCAGACTTATTCCCATGACACACATGTACAAGTTCAAGACCCCGTTGGGCTCCAGAAAACACTGATGCAATAATGTCTCCCTTTGCCTGGCTGGTCTCGCAGGAGGCTCCTCCCAAAGGTGCCATCAACCCGTACGACCCGGCATTCAGTGACGAGTTCCTTGCCCCAGAGTATGGTGGTTTCATCACTGGCGACATTCGCTCCAGTAAAGGACTGCCTCGTGGTGCTGCACCACCCCCTAGGGGTCTGCGTGGTGCTCTCCGAGGTGTTGGAGGTGGCAGAATGTGAGTGCACCAACCACATGGCAACACATTGGGATCTTTTCTGTCTCCCACTTTTTTCTCTAGCTTTCATCTCAATCTCTAATTTATAATGTGTTCTTTATGAGTTGTAGGGTGTTGGACAGACGTGAAATGCATTAAAATATTACATACATTGGTGATGGTTAGATTTAAGATGTTGAACATACATGAAGTGAGACGACTAAGTAGGCAATTTCATTTTGAATTCAGCATAATTTAAGAAAATTAATTGAAACAAAAATACAGTTGATTGCATTTCAGTCATTATTTTGTTCTAAAAGTAATGTTCAACTGTTGAAAGAACAGCACAAATTTGTTATCTTCATTTTTTACTTTCTGTCTTGACAACTTTATTTCCACAAATCAGTTTGAATGTTAGACTAGTTTGTTGACATATATCAGAAGTAGAATTGTTTACATCCTTAGTTAAAATAAGTAGGAAGTTAGGTTTTTTGTCGGATCATGTTTGTTAAGATTAATGAATAACTAATAATCGAATTTTAAACTTTGTTTACTCAGTGCAGCTAAATACTACAAAATGTTGCTCCTTTTCTACTCTCCGCATTCAGTAATCTTGTTCTTGATCGTTCATTTTGAATTGAATCATATTCTTTCTTTCTTTTTCCTTTTTTTAATTTTTAAATTCATGTTCTCAATAAGTTTGATCCTTCTTTCCAGTTCCACAATTATTGGAGAATCGAAGTGTACAATTTCTTTTAAAAATGCAACATATCAAATTCTTAATTACCTGATTGTAGTGCTATTTCCCCTCCAATGTAAAATGGCTAGAGTAGGCAATAGCTGAACCCTATAAACATTACTTTAAATGTTTGGATATATGTGGATGTTCTGTAGGCTCCTGCAAATGATTCTATTCTCCCCTCCCCCTTCCCCTCCTCTTCCCCCATGTTTCCCCCTACCCATCCCCACCCACCCTTTCCTTGTTTCCCCTCCCTGTCCCATCCACCTATCAACAACCAATGAACCACTGACACCTCTCCTCCCCTCCACTTCAGTGGAATGGAGGCCTTTGGAGGTATGGGCCTGGAGTTTGGCGGGCGTGGCGGGGCAGGGTCAGGAGGCCCTCCCCCTCCCATGCGTGGGGGTCATGCCATGCGCGGAGGGGGAGCACCACCGCAGGCGTTGCGCGGCGGCAAGGACATGGATCCCAACCATGGGGCTCGAGGGCCTGCTTTTGCTCGGGGGGGACCCATGAGGTGGGTCACGGATGCTCACCCACACCCCTCTCTCCCTTACCCATGTTCCCTAATCGTGTTCAATGTCAGGTCCCTCCATAGTTTTGAATCAAAGTAAACAATGACAATTTAAGGCAGGCTATGTTGGTGCTATTTATGGGTCATGGTCCAGTCTTTGCCTTTAATTTATTTAGTCAGAGCTGCTCTTGGGTCCAACCCGTACCCCTGTCATGGCCTACCATATACTGTACCAGGCTTGTCCTTCCTTCCTTTACCCTTGATGAAGGAGGTAGATGCATGAAGTAGTTTACAGTTAACAGCTCTGTTTTATTTCCCAACCATTGTCTTTTGCTCTATACCCCTCTCCTCTCCCCTCCCCCTGCCCGTGTTAATCAAAATATGGAGGTTGGAAAGGGTTGGGAATGGGGGGTAATGCCCAGATGTCCTCCATCTCCCACTCCATTACCATCATACTGTTTGTGTTGTAGCCTCTCCTCACTCTCAATAGATTTTAACAGGTGATCCCTCATGATCAGAAAATAAAGCATCACTACTCCACAATGGTTTTCTTTTAGATAGATTCAATTTTGTTTCATGTTAAAAACTCAGGTGAAGTTGTTTTGTTTGTGCTAACACATGTACCCGATTGTTTGGGGTGGGTTTTTTTCCTTCACCATCACCCGTTCCAGTATGATAATGAAATACTAACTTGTAGCTGTGTTGTTACTTCCCAAACTCACTTAAGATCCACTCCCCTATGATAATTGTTGCATTTTTAAAAGTATCTTGGCATTATCGGTTAGGAACTTGATAAATACCTGATGTTTTATTCTGATACTCAAGGCAACAAGAATATGGTGCAGCTTGAATCATACACAATGCTCTGCAAACTTTTGAAAGAATGTCATGACTCCTATCTAGCTAAGTTCTTTCCACCTGTGTGAAATGAAACAGTATTATTCTTGGTGGATTTTCAATTTTAAAAAAAATAGAAAAGAAGAAGAAAGACACGACCTTATCTTTTCTTTCAAACATTTCATAAAGAACAAGAAAATTCATTTTGAGATGTGCATATTGTAAATTGTGAAAGCACAGTTTACAACTGCATCACAATATGTCCATCCTCATTTTGATTGCTGCTCTTAACACCAATAAGCATGTTTTATCTATTGGTGATTAACTTTGTTCTGAAAGTTGTGAAAATAGTACTTGTACATATTTACACCAGAATGTTATTATTTGTTTTTCTTCCACAGAGGCAATATGAATGGAAACAATATGGGACTAGGAAGAGGAGGTAAGCATTTATGTATGAAGAACACATGTCATTGTTCCCTTAGATATGTTAATGTTTCCTTGACCAACTTCTTGTATTATATACACAAAAAGCCTTTCAATTACTTGTACTGTTTCCAAAGTCTTTGACTAGTTTTCAATGTTAAGCTTCAAAGTAACTTACAGTTAAGACCCTAAAATCTCATTACATGTGTCTGTCTTCCCAAGGTATTGGTGCAACCTTTGGTGGAGGCTTCGGAATGCAAGATTTCAGTGGTGACATGGTAAGTTGGTCTTTGAAAATTAATGATGACAAAGAGTTGAGTAGGAATCGGACATTAATAAATTAAAGGACAAAAAATTCCATCTTCACATTAATTCCTACACATTTCTAATCTACATTGCTGCCTTTGAGCTCATATCAAAAGACATCCCGTGTGACTTAGCCAGCCACTATTCAGCCTATAGCTGTGGACTTGTTTAGGATTTGATTCTTTGTTGAGGCATACTTCATGTCTAAAACATAACGAATTTGTGACTGATCGTTCTTTCATTGATGCCTTCATTTGTGAATGAACTATATATTTTTTTTTTAAAAGCATCTATATTCTACTTCGTCTTTTGGTGAAATATGAAAGTCATTTTCATGTTACTAAAACCTTGACCGTTTACTGATTTATTTTAATCTGCAGACCAATTTAGCAGGTGGGCAAGGTATGGCATTTGGAGAGGATGAATGTGAAACTACGCAAGTCACAATCCCAAAAGATGTAAGTGTTGTTTTTTTTTCACATTCATGATTCGGGCAAGAATCTGTCAAGAAGAATATCAAAATAATTATTTTATAATGTTATTAAATTACATGTAATTGACATTGATTCATCTGTTACAAATGATTGGTATTTTGAATTTTGTGCAAGAACTGGGTATCTGGAAAAGAACTAACCTTAACTGAAAATGTATGAACTCTTTTGAATAGTCACTTGGTTACCTCAGCACACTTTTAATACCCTTGCATTGCTGTGTTTTTAGCTGGCAGGAGCTATCATTGGCAAAGCTGGTAGCCGCATCACAGACATTCGCCGCCGCTCTGGAGCCCAAATAGTCATTGATGAAGCTTTACCTGGGTCCAATGATCGTATCATCACCATCAGTGGCACCCCAGACCAGATACAGAATGCCCAGTATTTGTTGCAGATGAGGTATCTTTCCAGCATGGTCTACTTTTATTTTTCTTTAGCTACTGCTACTTGCTTCATGAAACTAATCTAACCTCATATTTAACCTCTTGTATTCAACATCTATGCTATGGTCTTGAAACCTGACATTAAGTAGTGTGAACTCCTAGTGGAAAACACTTTAATAGAAATCATCAATTATTTCCATCCCGAGCCTGTTAATTGCTAAAACGAATAAATAACCAGTTTTGGAAAATAGAGCTTTGCCAATTTCATTTCAAATCGAGATGTTTCTACAGCATTATCGAGGAGTTCATCATTGACTGAAGACATACATCCATAAAGGCTGTTTTCTTGGGGCATCTTGGTTCTTACAAACGTTGCACATGTCTTTTTTCCTCTTGATTGAGTCTTCTTGAAACTTGTTGTTTGGGAATAAGCATCTTGGTGGAAGTCACAGTAAACACTCCTGAAAAAACACTTGAAGATTTTTTGAAGGAAGGTTTTATAATGCAGGAAAAAAAGCTTCTGTCCCATGGAGAGATAGCGTCGATGATACAGCAATCTTGCCTGTTCCAAATCAATGTGCTCTCATAATTTGTCAGGTTCTCCCTTCCCTGGATGATAGTGTTTAGGTTCACCAGTGTAATTTTCTCCCTGTCATAATGGTCCTGGTATTGATTTCACCGCCATTACTCACTCGATAGCTAATAGCTTTTTCAGCGTAAGGAAAGACAAAATTGGTTTAATGTGCTAAATAGTTTTTGCAATTGACTGTAGCTAGTCTAGAGAAGACAAGATTGATGAAGGGATATATACATTATCTTTTTACTAAGAAAATGTCAAAAGGTTATATGGTTTCCTGCAATGTACATGTAAAGTGAACTTAGTTTCTAGCATGTGTAAAGCCTTCAGCCTTGGAATATTAGCGTCCATGTCAATGTAGCACAAGAAGTACTAGATAAGAGTCTTCAAGAACTCTGTGTCTTTTACAATATTTCATCGATCCATTGATAACTATGTTAAAATCCATTCAAAAACTAATTTTAACATGTTTTTCAACTAGAGTCATGAGAATTATCTGAAGAAAAGAGAAAAGTTGGTGAACAGCGAATGGAGCCGATTGTTATCTTAACCATTCTTTCTATGCACTGTAATCTGTAGATTTAAACAGTGTTACATTTGCTAACCTTTATCATTTTTAGTCATTTTTTCTATTAATTGTTAATCCATTGTATTTCAAGAACGTTTTGTTAAGCATTACTGAAGTTGAATCAATAACCAGGTGTGCATCTTGACTAGCTCAAGTCCTAATCTAACAATGACGCATTTTGGACAAAGTTCTTTGCATGTTTAACTTGGCATCTCTGTTGGTCCTCTTGGTGATGGTCTCTCACACTCACTCTCTCTGCCTTCTTGTAGTTGCTCTAGCTGGCAGCACTAACCCCATACCCACTGCTGTGGTCTGGAAGACTAGTGATTTAGTTGTTTTGACATTAAAGAACAATAAATCACAATCTTCTTGGATCACGGCAAGTGACTAACCACTGGCTTGCTGCATGTGGACTTTCTTTGCCTTTACAGGAATTTGGTGGACACAACTTGGTCTCGTCTTACTCTTAACGGGCAATGCAGTCGTCATGCCAACTTAAGGCCTCAGTTTTTAATCTCATTATTACTTACTTACTGTTTTAACATTTTGCATAATGGTAGTCCAACACTTGAGTCTAAAAAGTCTGAAGAAATTTAGTTGAAGTTGAAGGCTTTGAAAAAAATGATCAGTCCTATTGTATGGAAACTTGTGATGCACAGTTGTGTAATAAAATAATAGACATGATAACTTCAAAACAAGATTATGCATAGTCAGTTTTCCTCGTTTTTGTACATTTGACATAGAGCTTGATGAAATGATTTTCATTACCTGGATATGATTTTATCAGAGAAAAAGAACAAATTCTTACAATCAACTAAAATCAAGACCTTTTAACTTGACTTCAAGTCAATGTGTATGCATTTTTCTTGACTGAATAGTCCATGATAGGAGGATGGTATCTTAATTTACATGCTGATTTTGTATTGATAATCTGATTTCATATACGTGCATTATTATACATGTTTGTCATCTTTTTGTATATTCCCAGTGTGAAGCAGAACTCCAACAAGTTTTAGACCCTTCATTCCCTGGTCCAGCAAAGCATCTATTGCCCGTGGTAGCAATGGGGGTTTTCATCACAAATTCAATACATACTTGTCTTGTTTGCATAGAATGACATAGAGCTCAGCAGAAATGGAGAGAAAGGAAAGATGTATGAATACATATTTGAATGTAATGAGAGTGAGTGATTGCAAGAAGTCATATTCAATTGTTCAACAATCTATTTGTCACAGTGATCAATGCCTGTGGTGTTGCCCAATTTGTCCATACCTTCCCAACCCCTAGACCTGTGTACATAAACCACATTGTTGTCCTGCATTCTCTTCCCTTATCCATTCACACTTCATAATTTTTGTCCATTTTATTGTGTAAACAGCAAATGGATGTTTTATTGTCAAACCAGCATTTTGTTCAACGCTTGTTTTAACTTCTGAAGCATACTTACTGCAAAATGTATGCGTAATGGGTTTTTAATGAGACAAATAAAGTGGTGTCCCAAAATGTTATCATGACTTGATTGTTTGATCTCATGTGTCTTGCTTTCACTCTTGACATTATAGCAGACACTTTACACAGTGTTGCTAAATCCCGGAAATGAATTTTCTATTAATATCTTTATTATTTTTAAGCTTAAATAATTAGAAATTCATTAATTAATTATTGACTAATTTAAATACATTAGAAGATTCCTATATTTATTGCATTCGGTAAAATTTCAGGATTTGACTTTTTGGAGCACTGGCAACTCTGTTTACATGGAGGATTGTAGGCAATATGAAGTGTTGTTGATGATGATGAAAGTCATTTGTATAGCGAACAAATCCATGTTTTCATGCTCTAAGGCGCTGTGACATCCACAGACAAATAATACACATACACACACAACTATAGTACTGTTCCTCTCAAACTGGGCCTGGATTATATACATTACAATACATGTCGTCAGTGAATGTTTACAACCGACTAACTCGGAAAATTTCGATTTTCTTTTTTTTTCTTCATAAATCGATAATACACATCTTGGGTCATATCCTATTAAAAATTAAAAGAATGAGCACATTTGACCAACGAAAAAACTTTTTTAAAGCCAATTTTATAACCTAAAGCCTAATTCCTTGGTCATCGATTTTTGAATAAATTACAAACGCCTAACTCTCCCCTGCCATGGCTTCGTTCACCTTCAGGAAAGCCGGGCGTGTGCCTGCAATGTGGATCGCCCGGCAAGACGTGCTTAGCGTGCCTAGGTGAGGTGGCCCATCTCGAGCACCAGCCAGCCCTTCCTGAACAGGGCCCAGTGGTGAGCCTCGTAAAATCACTCTAGGGGCAAATGGGAGGAGGTGTACCCTTGGAAAAAGCGCTTTGTCACGACACTCTCACTCTCACCCAAACCAGGTGTAGACATACTCTTCCACATAAGTATTCCTTTAGAGAACACTGACAAGCACCAAAATACAATTTTACAGGAGAGCCAAAAAACGTTCACATTAAAATTTTGAAGACAGTGCAATGATCAATGAGCTTTTGAAGTGTTTTTAGTAGAATGAAGTGGTGCGACTTTCTGCTTTGCCTATTTCAATTTGTTACACTAACACGTTAATGAGAGAATCCACAAAATGAAACGTGTCGCAAAATTGCACTGGGACTAATTTGCGACGAGCCCTTGTAAGTTCACTTGTCTCACTGTTGCACCAAGGAAAAGTAGAATAGTCCTAAACAAAGATAGTACAAAAAGATGTGTCACTTTGTGCACACAATTCACGTTTATCGAATTAGGCAATGTTACTGTTATCCCACAATTAATTTGTTTTATTTTGTCATAGTCATAGTGTATTATATAATTAACATGCAAGGACATGGAACACGGGAGAAAATGCACACAGGATTAGTTTTAGTTGTTGGGATGAGAACATTAAGAACAGAGGCAAGGCACAAGCCTATCGAACCAGTTCTTGTTTAATCATTAACGGTAACCTTAAATAAATCCATCCACAAAAGTGTGTATGGAGGGGAGGTCGGGGGTCAAACTCAGGACTATGTCGTCACCAGCTAGGTTGGAACACATTTTCCAGGTGATCACCATTTATCAAGAGTTTCTTCATTCGAGACAGAACTTACTATCGGGAATACTGGTTTGCGTAACTATAAATACAGATTGTATTTGGAGAAGAATGCTTTATTCATGTCTTTGTTGTCTTTTCGAGCAAGTTAGTTCTCAAATATGCCAGATGAGATCTCAACTCAACCCATGTACCCTAACTACTAACTAATGAATAAGAGAATGCGTGAACGGACGTCCGTACGTTAGGCTTATGCAGTTGAAAAATAATTGACATTGTCAATGAAATGAAGCGATAGAAGTTAAAAATAACAATTGATGACAAAGAAAGGTTGCAGGATGTAAATGAGTATTAGAATGTCCCATCACCTATTCTTTGACAGGTGACAGAAGCTGTTCGCTCTGCGACCTGGGACTGGAGGGACTTCAAACTGGCCCCTTGACCATGCATGCAATTGTGCGCAGTGCAGCCACAAGACCCCTCTGGACCAGATAACTGCTACGTGCAATGCCTACAGCGAATTGATACCACATTGAGACATTTGTGACTGCAGCCATGATTTAGTACTGAGCCAGGTGTACATCACATCATTTCTGTATCCCTGATGGTTGAACTTGTGTGAAGGAATTCACAAAGTTTACCACAGCACATGGGCATTGTGGTATAATGAAATACAGAACAAGTTGGCTGTTATTATAATAAGGTCTAACTATAAGATAAAAAGAAGCAATATAACGTATTTTCAAGTGGTAAGGCTGTAGAGCTATAAAGCACACAGTACATTGCAAATGCATGTCCAACAGTAATTAGTGTTTATGTCTAGATAACGTTTGTTTGTTACAATTACAACTAACAAACAATGTTTTTTGTTTTAACTCGTGTTTGACACCCCTAGCGACACTTTTCAGATCATCATAGTCATAGTCATAGGCCTATATGAGGTGGGTCCTACGTTTTAGCGTCCGTCTCCGATAGGACGGGGGTGGACAGCCATG
>JAUELK010291539.1:3691-16516 GCA_031471215.1 Gastropteron pacificum | reverse complement strand
GATGATGATAATGATGATGATGATGATGATAATGATGATGATGATGATGCGTAGAACCCCTCACAGGCTGCACTGACAATATGCCTCCCAGGTGGTTGAGATAGTGATGGAATGCAAAGTGTCTGTTAAGGGTTAACAAGGCTGATTATGCTGAGCACAAGGCATTTTTGTGGTACTACAAGAAACTACATTATTCTTAGTATTTTGATTGTATGTGAATATATAAATACTACTAAAAAAAAAAAAAACACAGTATAGAGAACACTATTAAGATAAACCCGGAAGTGTTTTCCCCTTACTTTGTAGTTGACCACAGTGGCGGGCTTGTAGGGGTGCTCACTCTCCACCATGGCGTAGTGCTGGCTGGTGGTGGTTGCCCCGCCAATGTCCCCGCAACCTCCCAGGCCCAGGCCACTCATACTGTTATCCAGGGTGCTGCTGCTGCTGCTGCTGGTGCTGCTGCTCAGAGGGGCCGGCACCATGAGCCGCGTCAGACCCGACACAGCCGGCAGGATCTCTTGGACTAGGTACAGGATCTGCACTGCTCCCTGACACCACAAATAAGACATGCATAGATGATAATATTCATATTGTTGTTGTTGTTGTTCTTCCATTAAACGTCTAAAGTCTCTCCGTTTGAGGTTAGGCATCTGATGACAGCTCGCCACTTTTAATTAATAATAACAATAATAGATTTACACAACGCCAGAATCCACCCAAAGTGCTCTATGACACTTTACAAAGTTTAAAAACGGAACAGTTTCCCAGCCTCTAACACTTTGTATGTTTGGTATTTTGAGAAACATTACAATATTGATCTTATAATTGGTTTATGAATGATCTTGAATTCATTTCATTATGTCAAAATTGTTTTATGATTGATCGAGAAAACTATCATATAAATGGTCTTAGAATCAATGCATGCTTTACGCACTGCTGTATTCCCCAACCATTTTAGTTCAAAAAAAGGTATATATCTTATTTGCATCAGAGGTGAGGAACAGTGTGTAAAACCTATGTCTCATTCTAATGTGCTTATTCAGCATTATACTATTTGAAAAGCTCCACTTCCAGAGAGCATTGATGATTAATTGAACCATCACATTTCTTCAGATATTGATTTTGAGAGGAAAAAAGATTCAGTTCATTTGAGTTGATGAGTATTCATTGTATGGTGAAGTGAGTGAAAGTAAACACAGCTTACCCTGGGGTCTTGTACAGCCACCGGGCCAGCATAGGCCAAGGCTAGAGGCAGTAGAGAGGAGAAGAGGTGGGAGGAGCCCAGGTACTCTCCTACCACTGTCACTGGATGGGAGAGAAGAGAGAGAGAGAGAGAGAGACAACGTTTTAGTGGTAACTTCATTTAATTTGATTTACATTTTAAGACAAGAATAACTTTTGAATATGTCCACACTTTAGGTATGGCATGGCACCTTAGAGATTGGCTAGTAATGTGACGAAAATATGACTCAGCAGAGTCCAGTACTATCAGCCCGTGTGGGCCGCATGCTTTCCTCGCATTCACCCTCGCAAACACATTTCTGACTTTCATTGACACAGGTGGGACCTACGTATTTACATCTCCTGGGTATATGTCACTGTTATTTTTCAGTCATATGAAGAGACAATAAATATATCACATCATACAACATAGACCACTAATCTATGAGGCCAGCCTCGCAGCAGCTGGAAGTGAAACACTGAGGCAGAAATGAAACAACAGGGATCTAGCTGGAGTGAGATGGCAAGAGTGGGCTGGCGTGGGGTCGTCAGTGGCCTATGCTCCTCACAGAGCTATGGGCCTAAGTAAGCGATCCTGTGATGCTTACCTGGGTGTGAGTGTGCCCTGTGCAGCAGGTCTGTAGCCATGTGAGTGATTGCACCACAAATGTCGATGGCATTGCGACGTGCCAGCAGCTCCATCAGGTTACGGCTGTTCTGACTCTGGGCCTCACCCTCTTGAGGGGTACTAAAGATAAGAAATTAGAAGAGACGGTTTAACCTCATTCCTCAATGGACATGGAAACTTGGTTTGGATGTACTTCACAACAAAATGACACTGACTTTCATATCAAATATGAAATACACATTTACACAAACACATAAACAGGTGCCTATGTCAACATACTAACAAAATCTTTGATTAGTCTATAATCGGGAACCAAATTAACCCCTGGTCAGGGTGACGTCATGAGAAAATGCTTTTTTAAAAAGAGTACACCTGGTGTTGGATTAGAAGATACTCTCAAATAAATATGTAATGTGTATTGAGCATATGTCTTACATCTGGAAATGAGCACAAGAAATGTAAACAATTATGATTATTACTATTTAAATATCTTGTTCACCTATAGTAGAGAATCTGAGGGATCTGTCCTCGGATGATGTTGGTGCCGTTGGTGCTCTGTACGCAGGAGGAGAAGGTAAAGATGGTGCCATCGGGACACTTGACTTTGGTCTCACCACTGTCCCCACTCACTGTTCGCTGGCCGTTGTTCTTTAACAACACTGCATACTTCTGGCTCTCCTGGTATGATACACATGATATGTCAAGTTAATTAATTCCAGTGTTGTAGGCCATAGGCCCACCTAACAATTGCGTTATTTCACACGTGTAAATATGGTCTTAGAGCTACTGACTTAAATGATAGGTCGTAGTAGCAGTAATATTCTTAGGTTACACTTCCGAGTTACTTTGGTCTACCAAGTTTTGAAGGTTTTCATCTTGTTTATTGATAGTCTCAAATCCTCTTTATGATTTATGATAGGTGGTGATGTGTTACAGTCAGAATGTTGTGCTCATGATATATTGACATACTGCAGAATAGAATTGTGAAATAACTTCAACTACAATCATTTTCAGTCTTAGATCTGTATAGAAATGATGTACAGGGAGAGAAAAAAATTGTGCTTCTATATGGAGAGGCGATTCTTATGCTAAAGTACCTTGAGAGGGAAGGGCCTGTCAAACTTGATCTCTGCAATGTCATTCATGCAGTCCTCATGTGAGTAGCTTCCTTTGATGGTCTCGATGATCACCCAAGACTCGGGTTTGCTGCCCTGTTTGGGGCCCTCCCCACTCACCTGAGGATGGTATGATCAAGACTAAGTATTTGGGCATGATCTTCATACATGTGCATTGCTTTTATGATTGTGGGTAGGTAATGTGTATATAATATATATATTGTATATCACAATATATCATAAGATATGTGTGTATATGTGTGTATACATGTGTGTCAATATGTTATAATTATGTCAATGTACATGCTATAGTTCTATGTGTAATTGTTCTTGTAAACTGTTCAATGTAACACAATGGACATCTTTAAAAAGTGGAAAAAAAAGAAGAAAGAATTGCAGGGATACCAAGAAGCAGTGATTACCTCTTCCTTCAAGACCTCCACCTCATACTCGTAAGAGCCTGGTCCTCCATAGACACATGTGCATTGTTTTTATGATTGTGGGTAGGTAATGTGTATATAATATATATATTGTATATCACAATATATCATAAGATATGTGTGTATATGTGTGTATACATGTGTGTCAATATGTTATAATTATGTCAATGTACATGCTATAGTTCTATGTGTAATTGTTCTTGTAAACTGTTCAATGTAACACAATGGACATCTTTAAAAAGTGGAAAAAAAAGAAGAAAGAATTGCAGGGATACCAAGAAGCAGTGATTACCTCTTCCTTCAAGACCTCCACCTCATACTCGTAAGAGCCTGGTCCTCCATAGACACAGATGCCCGCCATGAGGATGCCTGGTTTGTCCACGGAGAATGCGATGCCGTCAGGACTTCCCTTGCCAGTGTTCCACTGACACGTGTTGCTGGACCGTGTGAAACGGTTGGGGGTCACCAGCATTGGGCGAGAGGTCACACTCATGTCCATCTGAAGAGGTAGTGGCATCGTTTGGTTACACTGCCAAGTCAATTTGGTCTGTCCAGTTATTGAATTCTTCATCTCATCTCATATCCTTCCAATTTTGTATCTCGGCAAAACAATACATGATTGTCTATGTCATTGTAGATGTAAAGGACACTCTTTTTGTGAAAAGGAAAACAAAAATTTGAGTCAAAAATCCAGCCCGCTACTAATCTGGAGTTAATAAAACTGATGAAAAAAAAATGAAATTGTACTTTTTTGTTTGTTAATGTGAAAGCTCAAAACACTGAAATTGTAGTGTAATGGCATATAGAAATAGGTACAACAGAAACATAGAATCTTACATCTAGCCCCATGGCTGAAGCCGCCAACTCCCCGATGATGGTGGTGAGGAGAGCACACGTGTTAGCGATGAGAGTGGGAGGAAATGCTGGAGACTCCTTGTTGAGCATCTGCCTCACGGGCACAGACACAATCATCAACAGACGGTCCAGGACCTCCTTGAAGGTGATGTGGGACCCCGCAGGGCTAAGGTCCTCCTGAAAGGGTGACCACAAGAGCTTTTTATACTTTAAGGGGAAGAAAATAATATCAGCACCCGTCCTTTTGGTCTACGCTTACAACGAAGCCAACAAACAGCTGCCACATGAACAATGTCTTCACATCAAGACTGGGATTTTTCTCTCTCTTTTCATGTTCGATTTATTTTCCATGAATATTTGAGTATAAGAAGCTAATGCCCAGAGTTATAATAATGGAACATTGTCCATGTGGTAGCTCAATAGTTTCTCTTTCCATGATCACCAGTTATCGTACTAGTAGAAGTAGTAGTAGTAATAGTAGTGATAGCATCAGCAGTAGTAGAAGTGCAGTAATAGTAATAGTCACATCTGTCACATATCATCATTGTGTTTAATATTCGCTGCTACATATGTATTGTAGTAGCACTATATGTACTTTTTTTAGTGTGTCTGGAAAGAAAGAAAAAAAGGAGTGTTTACAAAACTGTACCATCATCCTCCATTTGAAAAACAAATTTGAATTTGAAATTGTAAATCTGATGAGCGAGGCCCCACCTCCATACGGCAGGTCATGTGTGCAGCCAGCACAGGGTAGCGGTGCACCTCTCCCATGCGCGCCATGGCGTTGGTGTTGTCGTCCACACTCATGCTGTGCCTCCTGAGCACCGCCTCCGTCTCTGGCTCACAGTTGATGGGCATGATGTTGGTCAGCTTGATGGCCGGGTGGCACAGAGCCTCCATGACGGCTGCCAGCAGTCGGCTGATCCCTGTCACATTGGGGCTGGTCTGTGGTGGCAGGGGTGGGGGAAACCAGGGGGGAGGGACGACAAATGTGTTAGAATAATAATAATAATAATAATAGATAGCATTTACATAGCGCTTTTCCCCGCTCTACAGCAAGCTCAAAGTGCTTAGATCTGTGGTTAGATTAATATTTGTTTGTATTTGTAAATTCTTGTTGTCCCTTCTCAAGGAAATTTGCCTTGGTATTATTGATAAATTTGACAGTAATGTGGAAGGTCTGTTTTAATTATGTGCATTTATGTATGTATGAGAGGGGAAGGGGGAGAAAGCTTTTTATGTCCGTCCCATTAGAAATCTTCCGCCAATTGGTATTAATCTATAGCTGAAACAATGCCTACCTTCCGCTGATATTCAGTGTTTATAACGAGTTTGATAAGAGGCTGAACATCTCATTCTGGGCACAACTTCATGAATAGTTTTGATATTTAATTTATGAATTTAGACAGATATACCATCATGTAAGTGTATGAGATGTACTTCCAAGTTTGGTCAACACAAAATGTAATGAGTTACCAATGAGTAGAGAGGTGTTACCCTTTTTGTTTTACACAAAAAGTTTGACAGAGTTACAAAAGACTCAGAAGTTATCAATGTCTTCAAAGAAAAAAACGCAAATTCTTTGATATACAGACATTGAGAAGGAATTAAAAGTGAAATAAAAAAGGGATCTCTTTGATATACAAGAACTATTGCTAGAAAAAGAAACGCACATAGAGTGCATACCATGTATGATATGAATAGGTTGACACAGATTCATACAACATTGAAATGTCATCATGTGTGATTTCTTCAATATTATTCGGAATCAGATATATGAGATTAAAAGTCATGAGCACAAGCACACATCCAGTTATAGATGTTCAGTGCGAGTTAATACCACATAATGAAGAGCAATTGAGCAAGTGAAAGCTGCATAAAATGTACACACTTTGCCCTGGGTTCACAATGTTTAAGTAAACATGATTTTGCCTGGCCACAGGTTGATAAACTCTTTCAATGTACACTTAAATACACTAAGAACACCCCCCTCAACAACAAAAAAGGATGAAAAGAAGTAGAAGAAAAAAAGGAGCCATATAGCCATAACAGAAATTATAGATGTATTCTTGTATACATGGTCAAAAGTTTACAAAAGTGTGCTTGTATTCATTATGAGAAATGTGTCCTACCAAACTGAAACAAAGATTTGAAGAAAACCTGGAGATATCTGAGTAGCTCTGGGGTCTATACATTTGTACAACAATAATGATTAAAACAACAATAATGATGATAGCAACAACATCAGCAACAAAAGCGTACAAGCCTGTTAGACATTTGTGAAAGATGATGTGAACATACTGTTTGGGTATAGAGGCAGTAGACAAACAAAGCTATGATACAGATGTGCATAGCATCCACAAACAGAGAAAACTTAACACTGGGAGAAACAAAATGAATACAGAAACAAAAAAGAGCAACATAAAAAGATGACTAAGAAGTGCACCAAATTGTTCCACCTTCTTTGTTTCCAATTTTCTTGTCACCAACTTAACATAGAAGCACATTGAGAAAGTGCATGTAAACTGATAGTATTCTCTCTCAAAATATGTGTTGAAACCATGGAATGAGTATGCACTAAAAAGTGTGTGTTACTTTGTACATATGGAATATTTAAATGAACCAACTTCACTAATAGAGTGGTAAGAATACCTCAAACATAATATTTCAGTGAAGAGATACTTAAAAAAAAATGAAAGCAAAGGGAATAGAAAGCAATAAGAAACAAGAACTAAACCATATATAAAAACAAGCCTGATTACATAGTTAAAAATAAAAGTTATGAAAGTATATTGTTTTGTCCACACACAAAAATCTACATGTTAGTGTAAGCTTGCCACTACTCTTATTTCGTACCATTTTTCTACATATTTGTGCATACAAATTGTCAATATACAGGAAGGACAGTGACAGAGTTAAGTAAGAGAAACAGAACAAATTATAGCTTTTTGTTTTCTTTTTGAACTAAAGACAAACTGTTTTTACAGCCACTTCATTGTAAGACCAAAATTTAGTAAGAACAAAACAGAAAGTCAGGCACACATTCAGTGATGAAATATTAATATCTGAGAAGACCTCATGTAAAGAAAGTGTTCCATCTAATGCTTGTGACACAGTTCATGCTCTATGAATAGGCACTCTTGTATCTTCCCTTGATAATAACAGGCCCTGACTTGTGTAAATAATCAAAGAATCTTCTCAAAGCCAGCAGAGTATTGGAACAATCCATAGAAATAACAATTCACTGTCATTGCTCAAAACTGATGTTGTCATGAATTCCCTTTCATTCTTATTTTAATTCTTTTGAGCTCCTGCTGTCTTGGTTATATGCAAAGTGAAACAAAACTTGTAAAAAGAGAAAAATAAACACATAAACACAAACAAAAAGGAGTGAGTTGAAGCTCCATATATCTTCAAAACATCCGACATATATTCAACAACTGCAACAAAGCAGAGTGAACAACAAATCAGATAGTATTGAAACATAGCAAATGTGAAAATGTATGCCAATGCAAAAAGGGTGCTGCAAATGAGTTTTCAACTTATTAAAAACAAAACAAAATAATAACAAGGAACATTTTTAAAAAGCTACCCATTTAGACACGCCTTTACTCATAAGCAGATAGATCTACAAGTGTGAGTGAACCGACAAAAATGCAAACAAAAATCCCAAACTCAAACTGGTAGCATGGTGAGACTGGAACTGAATGAAGATGTCAACAGAAGAGACACAGAAAGCTTTGGTGTTAAAGGCCTGAGGAGTGGTGAGGTCCACTTGCCCCTGGGGCCCGGGGTTAGAAGACAGCACAAAGTGATAAAGTAGTAAGTAGTCCACTAAATTAGAGTACACACCTGGGTCACTGTGCCGCGTCTCTCCAAAATCTGCAGTGGTGGGATATAGAGTGAGAAGGGATAGAGAGCTACTACCATGGCAGCCAACACAAAGAGTTCAAGTATAAAGCCTACACATGTAGTATACAGATCCTGGTGGTGGTGGTAGGGTTAGTGGTCACAGCCAGCAGGGTATACTCATGGAACATGGCGCACAATCATGCATTCAGAGGTAATATAGAGTATATAAAACAAAAAAAAGTTTTAAAAAACAACGCTTGTCACTACTATCTTATTGGGGGACAAAAAAAGAATGGCTTGACATTGTCAACACAAATCCATCTTTCATGAGACAGCAGAATACAGGTACAGTTCTCACAGCACCCTTGAAGACTTTGTATTTTCAATGAAAACGGTGGCTCAGCTTCATAAAATGCTGTAAAGTGCATTGAGAATGCTGCACACCGAGGAAATGCCCTATATAAATTCAGTTATTGTTCTTACTTATAGTATCAAAGTGTTGTTTTGAAGCAACATTTTTGTTTTCTTCATTCAGCAGCAACAAGTGGAGTCTGTAAAGGCACTATGAGAAGAGATACATCTAGTTTCTAAAGACAACAACGGTTCCATGTCTAGTCAGCTCTGGAACTAAGGCTAACCAGTTCTCTGTGATTGTAAACAACTACACAAGAATCATGTCTAATCTGCATAAGTCAGTCTGCTAAAAACTCAAAGAAAGAGAAAAGAAAATCTTGCAAAACTGAGAATATGAAAAATCTATTAAAACAGACAAGATATCAAAAACAAATTTACATATATAAATATGTAAAAGCAGTCCTCCGAGTAAAAACATTCTTCTCAGAATCTTGAATGAAACAATGTGAAAAAGTCTGGAACATGACCAAGGTGATAGTGTAGGTTATCAAAGTAGTAACTTAACTATTGAAAGTAATGGCTAAACTGTTTATCATGTAAACATTCAAATATCCTGTATGAAATGTGCTCAAGTGTCATTTTAAACACATTTGGTAATTGTTTCATTATGTATTCCGAAAGGTAACAGAAAATCATGCTCCATATGGTTGTCTTCATCTGTCTCCTTTTTTCAGTAGGCATCTTTTTTTTACTTTAAGTGTTTTCTAAAAACAATGTACTGTCCATAACAATTAAAAGCACCACTGTATTCCACTATACAGATCTGACTGGTAAAAGTATTGACTGAAAGGTGACACATACAGCGACTGTGAGGCAGGGACTAAACTTCCGCTCACTAAAGGCTATAGGCAGTGACATGATTGAAACACAGATAAATGCTGTATGATGAAAAGAAGAAAAAAAAAAAGTTGCCTGTAGAAGCCAAACAGATTTGCTCCCTACATACCTCCACGTAGTAAGGACCTTCTTTAGGCTAGAGGCAAACAGAGGGTCACAGATATACAGTTTTGTAAATAGATGATGAGATGAGATAATAGAGCACAAATCAACTACTACATAATCCAAATGTACCAAACAAGGGGGTCTGACTTTTCTATCCAATCTAGGAACTGATTTTACTGCTCAATAATGGTCGCTTGCAACACCACACTCATCCAGCTTCGCAAGCTTACAAAGGACAACAAACTGGAGATTCGTCTGCAAGAAGGCAGCGCTGTCAGGAAACGATAACAAGTCGCCACTGGTGGATGAGAACTGACCTCTTTCCCTTATACATTAGCTCTTCACTGTAACAGTAGGATGAGGTAGGCCTAATTCCCAGTGGGAAACCACCAGGTAAACAGACTAATGGCTAAGACTAAGAACGCAATCACCAAGTGCATCCACAGTACTGCATTCTTAACTCAGCTGTTTCTTAAACATAGCATTCCTACCATGAACGTCACTCACACACACGCTGACATAATAAACAGTTGTACAATACCCACACACCACAGCAGAGACGCATCATCCCTCACCTTTGCTTCACATCGTGTCATGCGGGTCAGAGTGAGAAGTTATTGAGAAAACTAGGACGAGAGGATAATCAAGTCCAACAGACCGTTATGAGATGTTTATTGAGATGACCGGGGACATAGACAGAAAGGGGGAAGAACTGTGAGAACACTGCACAGCACTGGACGATGATGAAGATATTAAGGGACAGAATCTGTAATGCAAACTCCATGAGAAGAAGATGGACAGTGACATAATGGGACGATGGATGGAGAAGACACTCACCGGCTCCATTTGGCAGAGCAGGTCACACAGGCACCACCACTTGAGGTGTCCGGTGGGGTAGAAGGCATGGAAGCACGTCCTGAAGGTGGCGTGGCACTCTGTCAGGACTTCCTCTCGCAGCTGTCTGTACCGCCGCATGCCCTGGTGCTCACTCAGCGCCATGCGATACTTGCCCAGGTGGAGGTCCTCGGCCAGGATGCGACGGAGGAGATCTCTGGCATCCCCTACACGCTCGGCCAGCTGGCTCGACTCTGGTGGGGTCTTCTTCTTTAGTACTGGAGGGGCAGTCACAATAGCGATATCATTGAAAATGTTACCTGAGCAACACAAATAAAAGGATACACAATTTATCTAAAGACATTGCTATAATGTTAAACTGCAGTGAACTGAGCATTTAAAAGAAAATTAATAATAAGCTAATCATTAACGTACTGACAAGATCTTTCACTCTCTATAGTCTGGTATCCCTTTTATACCTAGGTGGGATGAGAAAGTTCTTTTTTTTCCAAGAGTACACATGGTGTTGAATAGCAACAAAAATACTCTAAATTCCAAGTGAGTCTGGGACCTTCTGACTCAAGAAGCCAACAAGCTGACCACTTGACCACCAGACTAGTTCTACTACTCCCACGTACCACCGTCAGGGTAGATGTCTCCAATGTAAGTCCGAAGCAGTCTGAGGCAGGCCCTGGAAATGAAGACAATCCTGTGCAGGTCCTGCAGGAGGTCCTCCTGCTCCCCTCTGTAGCCTGCCACAGTGGAGGCAGAACTGTGAAGGGCAGACCAGCTGTACTCTAGCAACTTCAGTAGGGCTTCTACACTGGCCTGAGGAGAGGATACGGGAGGTAAAAATGGATTAGTCAATACAGTTGGTACATAATCCAATTAAATGTTTTCACAAAATGACATGACCTAGTTTTTCCTTTGCAGGAAATTTGCCTTGGTCATTACGATTACAGAAACATCACCATTACAAGGGATAAGTGAAGGCTTAGTAACGCAGAGAGAAGTTTCAGTCTATTTTCTCTTGTCAGGCGCTTGCAGCCGACTGTGGGATAAGCACTGTATATAAATACTCATTATTATCCATGTTTATTCTAATGAGTAAAGAGCACAGCAGTGTACTCACAGGTGTGACCATGTGAGAGAATTCCTTGCTGAGGATGTGTGCGGGGTCCACCTGGTTGGTCTTACGACTCACAGTGGGGCTGTCCCTGGGTGGCAGTCTGGGGAAAGGGTGACAAGTTTTCACAATTTCTGCATTATGATGGTACCATTCTCTTTGAATTGTGAATTCTCAAGTGTTATACACATTGTGACATAATAAGGTCATATAATAATAATAATAAAAAAATTAATAATAATAATGACAATGATAATAATAGATAATATTTATATAGCGCTTTCCCCCGCTCTGCAGCAAGCTCAAAGCACTTTACAGCCACTATTACGCCCAACAGACCTGATGCATTCCAGAGCCTTTTCGACCTCCTGGGAGATGGGACATATGTTTTCATGTCTGTCTCCAATAGGGCAGGAGTGGACAGCCACATAAACTGTCCAAAGCACCCATGTTAAGAGACCCCAAAGTGATTCGAAAACAGATCATAACTTTAAATGATCAAAGCTGACTAAACATGAAATTGTTCATTGTTTCCTATACTAGAAGGCTAACTCTAATGTGAAATGATGTCAAAACATAATTGCAACAAGGTTGTGATGGACACTTCAGCAAACCTTTGTGCGAATTAAAAATGTTGCTTTCTTTCAGTCCAATCATAAAAATAGCATCAATACAAATTCTTTTAATCCTGTTTAAAAAAAAAATAAAAAAATCAAAGAGTTCCTACTTGTAGAGAAGCTGAGGGATCTGTCCTGCGTTGACATCTGTGCCATTGTTTGACTTGCGAGAACTCTTGAACTTGAACACAACCCTGGGGGGAAAAAGGTTTGTGAGTTTTGAGCTTGAGCTTTACATCCATAGCGACACAATTAAGTCATAGAAGAACTTTAACATGAATTTTACATATTTTTCCACTCAGAAATAGGTGACAACAACAAACAGTAATAAGAACAATCTCAGAGATCCTAGCCCAGGCAACATACCAGTAGTTGGCTTGTAGGGGCACTGGCTCGTCAAACAATAGGTAACAACAACACCAGTAATAATAAAAAACTCTGTGACAGTGTGGTACTCACGAGTCATCGGTGTGCACTGTGCCCAGTCCATTGGCTCCACAGTCAGAGCTGGGCCCAGAGATCCTGGCCCAGGCAACGTACCAGTAGTTGGCTTGTAGAGGCACTGGCTCGTCAAACAACATGGCATACTTCTCTCTGGGGGGTCATTCAAAGAAAATGTTACATTTCAGGGACGCCAATGACAGAGAATAATAATAATAACAATAATAATGATGATAATTTAAAAAATAAAAATAATAATAATAATAATGGAGTTCACTTCTAACGCGCATCATCCCCATTAGCATGAGCTCGAGGCGCTGTACACTTTATAATCAAGACA
>JAUELK010291428.1:0-14647 GCA_031471215.1 Gastropteron pacificum | reverse complement strand
TATCTCTCTCTCTCTCTCTCTCTCTCTCTCTCTCTCTCTCTCTCTCATTTGTTTTCTTTCCTACTCAAGCATACCAATTTGGTGGCCTGTGAGAAAGCAGAAGCGTTGTACATGATATCGCCTAACATGTTCAAATATTATTTTGTGTTGCTGTTTTTTTGCTTCAATTTTTTGTATGTACCAGTACAATCATCTTCTATTAATATATGAATTGTCTCCATGGATGAATATTTGGTTCTTTTAATTATATTGATTTCTTAAGGCAGAGTTAGGGTGAAAATAAGAAATCGCAAATGTAAGTGTTTTAGCATAATATGTAGCCTGATGAATATGTTGGTGGGTCAGAATGGAAATGTATGTAGCCGTTTTGTTGTTGTCTGTACAACGCTCGGTTGCCATGGTAATGGAGCTTTAACAATATTGACATAAACCATGTTGCATCTCTTAAAAGTAAAACCTCTATAACTTTTTTCATTTTTGTGTAGAAAAGCGTCAACATTTGTAAAAAATTACTTGATAACTTCTCTTAACTTTTTTTTAGCAGGAATATTAGAGGTACAGGTTACGAAATATTCTATGTATAACATTTTCAAATAATAAACCACTTTTCTTGTTGTTTGGATTACAGGCATTTTAAATGGTTTTATAGTTTTGTCTTGCATTTTATACTCTTGAACCCATGCACAAGTAGTCTTTATATGACTTGATGTATGGAACCTATTGAAACTATGGACATATACTGTAGATACAAATATATGGTGTCTTTTTGAAAATGAAGAGGTGTAATCAACACATTCTCCAACATCAGAACATGGAAATGATTTGATGATGATTAAGTGACGTCTACGCTCAGAACACTGGAGCGCCATCTTTCTCTGTGTTGCGTCAGGTCCTTGCAGATGCAATATGTAATAACGTTTTGTAACATAATGGGTTGCCCCTTGTAGATGGAAGAGACATAAAAATAGCCTCACTGTATCAATCTTAGAAACTAAATCAAAGTTTCATAGGAAACAATGGTTTAACATAGAACAACAACAAAGAGCAAAAAAAAAAAGTGTCGTCTTTAAATAATGGTTTATCAGTATCATTTCAGCAGACCACATATCACACCAATGTGCATAAAACTTGATTACTATTTCCAATCCTATGGTATCACAATGAATCGTATTTATTAAATAGTAAATATCACTACAAACATCATCATCACATTATATTTGTTTAGTATCCATATATATTTTACATTAACACTCCTCAAGGTTGGCATATAACAGAGCAACCTTAGAAGACATTCATGCTCAATTTACCTGCTTCATCAATAAGATTAATTAAAGTAATATAATCCTCGTCTCTATAGTGAAATGGTTAATCAAAAAAGTAATTAATTTAAAACATAAGAAGAAGAATAGCACAATTTTTCTTTTTTAAAAAGCACATTTTGTGAGTCACTTGCTTTTGGATCTAATATGAATTGTCATGGAATCTTTGCTTTTAACATTCAGCATTCATGCAGGACCAATAAGTTGAAACTACTGTTAAATACTACTGAGCAGAACTCTAATTAGGTTAATATATTCTTGTTGTGGTCTTAAACATCTACATAACAATGACAGCCCAGTCTGCACTTTAGAATGGTGAGCTTCTTATTAACACTGGCCCATCTCCAGCAGATGCACAATGAGTTAGAATTGACACACAGTAGATACTCTAGAATCTTGTTTGCCAAGCGTATCTTTGATACCTATGATACAGCACTGTGAATTACTGTTAATTCATTAAGAAGAAAAAAGTAGGTACAACTTCTAGAACAACTTTATGAGTGTTGAAGTTAAAATGCCAAGCTAAAATAAATAATACAATACCATACTCAAAAGGTACATAAAAAGTCATATATATCTTCATGTACACATTGATTTTCATTACACACTTGAGTAATTTAAATGAACCCTGAACACACATTGGTACAACATGTTTCAGAACTACAGTGTGCTAGTGAAGTCCTTTGATGATATTACATGCAACAAATAAATGTCAATGAAAATGATACCTAGATCACAGAATTTTACTCATAATTGTACATACAAAACCTGCGAACTCAGAAATCTTCATCAAGCACTTAACTAAGGAAACACATGTACCTCTATTGCAAATGAAATAAATTTCATTAAGTAATATGATGGCTAAATGTGCTATGTTATTCAAAACTATCCTTTGAGGTTAACATCTCTTCTATTTTTTGAATTCACATTCTCATTATTTAACTTTAAAACTTTAAACGCAGCTGTTCAGTGATCCTGGATAATTAATTTGTTTAAGACCAACCTTTTTTTCCCATTAAACACCTCAGTGTAAACTCCAGTAAATACATCTTATGCTAAAAGTATGATAAACAGATTTTACATTTAAACATGTCATATAAACACATTCAGAAAGCATTAATGTAATCAACAGTAGAAATCATACATTGTATAAACAAGGTGAAGAACACAATACTGTAAAAACAAAAGCTTTGGACGATACAAAAGACACTGTGGATGACAAACATTGTGAGATTTTTAAAGTGAAAAAGAAACAGTTGTTGTTAACATTGCTGTTGTAGTGAAAGCCTTCAAGACTTTTGTTGTATACATCCAAATAGAATAGCCTTATATTCTCAGTAACAAAAGAATGCCTACTATCAACTCCTTCTTCTTGAATATAGTATTAAATATCAATTTCCTCTTGCCCTAGTGACAATAAGAATGAATAGTAAGCCTAGGAGGGCAGTCACAACACAACTTACAAAAATCAAGCATCACAATTATTACAATCAAGCTCTATTCAATCAGGTTATCAGATTGGCTATTTATTTTGTAATGTCCTCTGGTCATAAGTCGGTTATTTTTCGAAAATTCAATTTGTATGACTTTTAACCCAAACTAACATAATAATGAAAATTGAGATGCAGCTATAAATAAGTTAAAACTATGGACATCTCTACCATCATCCAAGACATGTCAATGGTAACACTTGATAAGACTTAAGAATAGTGATAACAATGATAAGTCTCTCTCCAATATGAATATATTGGCTTCACAACATTTTTGACAGAGTGAAATGCATTTTGTTTTATATACTCAACTCTTTGTATTCTTTAATTATATCATCAAACTGTTCGGCTTGCACGTCAAACGTTGTCCATGACCACACCCTGCTCATTGTTGGAGTAGCTGGATTGTTCCTTCCACCAAGAGGAGATATCTGTGGACACATTTTTCCCCACCAGCATGGAATCTGTCGGAAAGCTTGGGGTGAATGGCGCAGTATCAGACCCATTCTCTGTCACCTGAGGCAGCTGCTTGCTGGCTGTTTGGGCACACACACACAAATGGGGCTTGATTGAATTGAATTGAATTATTTTTTTTGGTATATAAGGCCTTTGGCCCACATTACAAAACCATACGCAAGAGTAGAAATTGACTTCCATACTGAACAACATATAAATCAACATTGTACCCAAAAAAATTCCATCATGTTATCTTTGTAATATTTGTATCTTTGATGTAGTTTATGACATCATAAAAAGTAGATCAATTCTTACATAAAAGTAAGTTATGAAATGAATTTGATGACAGTGTATGATAACGTTTCCTTGTATTATTATATTTCGTACAAAAGAACAAGAAGTGTATTTCATCATCATCACATATATTATCATTCACTAATTTCCATCTAAGCAAATGGTGCTTGATGACTAATGAGTAAAACTGAAATTGAACTAAAGCATTTGATTGATTCGACTGTGGAAGTTAAGCCCTACAGCACATTCCATCATTTTGTTGGTTGTCAATATGACTTTAATAATATACGATGTACGAGTAAGAGCTCTTCAAGATGAAAAGATGAAAAACAAAATGTTCTTCTGATCTATCTTCAGTTCTTTATATTGGCTTTTTTCAAATGTATGAACACATCACAAATATTAAATTTCATTAGCTATTAAAGGTATTTAGAAAATTCTTTAGAGTCAAAATGTCTGATAGTTTGTATATTTCAGCGATATATGCTTTACTAATACTTGGATTGTATAAATATAAATAGCATGCATACATGTGTATATGAATAGAACATATTTACTCACATTACCGGTTTCGACCCATCGCCGTCTTTCAATTCCAACAATCACTCTCTTTACAATGTATTGCAGTATGTTCGAAGATTTTGTTCCCCCAATTGTAGGGGCCTAGTAAGTACTAACAACATTCTTTATCATGGATGCTTTGCTTGAATGAATGCAACCAAAGAATTTTCCCTAATTCAATTCAGCCTACTATTGCAAAACTTACAACTTCTCTTCCTAAGACTTGATCGTTCCTTGTCTCTAGCAATACTGCTGTCACTCAGAGTAGGGGTCAGGAATTTTCTGTTTGTAGAACCCTGGGGATGGCATGAGAATGAAAAGTTGAAAGCTGTAGCATATAATTGAAAAAACAAACAAAACACTCTCTGCTCATCTTCGTGCATATCCAATAATGAGATATGGCTATTGTTTTATGTGAAACAATTTATTTTAAAGTAACACTTTTACCATAAACAAAAATAGCATAAATTAATGTGTAAGCCGACACGTATAGGTTTCAAACTTAACACAGAATTTCACACACAAAAAAAGGAAATTTGAAAAAAAAAAAATAGGCATTAACCGTGTGTGCATTTTGTCATATAAACCAACACAATACAATTCTTTACATCTATACTTCAGCTTATATCAGCATAATGATTTTGATATTTTTAAAATAAAGGCAATAGAAAATCATACAATTTGAATCAAATGTAAATAATGAAAGAGGTCGGACCTGTGAGGCGGCAGGAGGTTGTATGACCGGGGTTCTCAGCTCCACGTGCCCCTTCTTCCTCATACGTGGAGGCGCTGGACCTTCCTCCTTTGTTTCTTCAGTTTTGTCTGGTGCGTTCATGGACAACTCAGTCACTGTGAAAAGGGGCTCATTGGTTGCCCGCAGGTTGGAGATGATGTTGGAGTGCTCGCGGGTACGGATCCTCTTCAAGCACTTGTCCAGCCAGTTACGTATAGTTTGTTTTGCTACTTCTTCTTCAATAGTGTACTCAAGCTCTTCCCTGGCCAGGGACTCTTCAAGCTGGAGCGATTTACGTATGTCCACTGATCTGTACGACAACATACTGCAGGGAACAGGGGAGGGAGTGTTGGGGAGGGAGGAAGGAGGGGGTCGAGAGAGATGTCATGGTGGTGTGGGATGGGAAGGAAGGATGGTTTCAGCATTGTAAAGCCACTACATATTGTATATCTCCCTAAAGTTTACTTTCAATGCACAAAGGTATGTCTAGCTGGAAAGTAGCTCTGCAGTAAAATCATTTGAGCTACAGGACACTTGGGTTGGTTATACAAAAGTGAAGGGATGGAAAAATGTATTATCGTTTTAAAATGAATCCAGAATCTAAAGTTGTGCTGATCCTCATACATTGCTGATACACTGACTCTTTTGTTTGACTCATTGCCTATAAACACTCTGTAGTTATGATGTAGAACAAATTAATTGGTATAATTTTCTTTCTGAAATACTGACTGGGATGATCTGATCTTTGAAATGAATACAGTAGTCAAACTGGTGTCACATAGAGGAAAGATTGAAATTCAAAATTCAATTCCTGCTTTGATATCTGTATTTTAGATGTATGAAAAGTAGATTACAGATGCAATAAACTTCATTAGTGTTATCAGTACAAGTCTCATGCCCTCACCTGAGCACATCATGGAAAGTCACGTCTCCTCCTTGGTGCAGTTTCTCAATCTCAAAGCACATGTGTTTAAACAACAACCTGTCTCGCTCTAAATCAACTTCAAGTCTGCCTCTCAAGAGCCGAAGCAAGAATCGAACTCTGCGAGCTGGGATCAGGCCCTTGAGTGTGTGTGTATGTGTGGTGGGGGAGGGGGGAAGAATAGAGGGGTATTGATTTGGATATTGATGTTGATTCCAAACCATTCAACGGCAACAAACATGATGCATCATATTGAGTACATACTAGGCCTTGCTCAGTCAGACAAACAACAAAACTTCAAATAAACAAATAATGCAATACTATATGTATTTTTCAAATTACTTTAGTAGCTCTTATTTCCAACCCTGGCATCAAAAATAAATGCTCACTATTTTGTACCTTAACAAAATTTTAAAAGTTGATACATCTGTTGTCATCTTCAACAAACATTTCATAACTTTGCACTGTTGCGATCATGTGTTGGCTTCAGAGAAAAGTGTAGCTCATAACGATAAGACAAATTTCCCTGGGAAGGGCTGAATAAAAGTTTTTGAAAATAAAATATGTTGGAATGAAGTTTATCAAAATGAAGTGTTCAAGACCTTACCTTTCTGTTTATGTCCAACAGATTCCATGTATTTTGGAACTGTCTGATATCATTGTAGCTGAGGAGAGCATCTTCCTCATTGGAGTAGAACAAGGAGAAGTTCTCCATGATGATGGCTGGAGAAATAGTGGGAATCGTTTTACTTCAATCATAATTTCTCCCTATACATTTGTAGTAGCAAGTTCAAATGTTTTATTTGGCCAGAGGCCAAAATCATTTACAAAAAATGAATGTTGCATGGTGGACTGTCACTCACTCTCAGATGCTTAAGAATAAATACAACTTCAAAATGAGTGAACAGTAAATGCACAAGAACTTGAAAATGTCCTTTTGTGTATGTTTCCTACTAATGCCTTGACTCATTAATTGTTTAAGGGGAAACATTAATTATCTTTACTTTAACACTTAAATTCCTTCCCACCACATTAATGAACAAGTTTGACGAGAAAAGATGAACAATCTAATCTGTAAGTCTAGCTTACCAACAAGCAGGTTGAGCATGATGTAGGTAATGATGACATAGAAGGTGAAAAAGTAAATGATGGATGCGCTGTAGTTGCCACAGTCTGTCTCCCAGTAGTTGCCTCCCTCAGTGCAAAATGGTGGACTCACCTGGAAAAGACGAAACAGTCAACAATCATAATGACAGGTAACTCAGATCAGTGTAAAAAAAATCCTCACTTGCTACTAGGAATAAGAATGACACTGCAAGGCTGAATCTATCATTACTAAGTTTTTGATTTTCTATTTTCTTGAAGAAATGATAATTGTTTTGTATTCAAGTTTCCGTTTTACACACATATTGACACAAATGAGTCAAACAAGAGGTGGGATAAACGTTTTTAAAAACGTCACTGACAGGATCGATTTGGATAGCCATGTATAGGCCTACTATCCAGGCAAACCCATGTGCAAAATGCCCAGAGGAAATCAAACGGGGGTCGTCCGCTTCAAGACGAACCCAGTTAACCTATCATGTAATTCTTTGGCCACCATGTCGCTTAGACTAATCATAAATACATAGTTACATAAAGGTATCCAGGGGTCAATTAAATAATGGTCTTGTGGCTGAACTCACCATACAATCATGCATGATTTTGTTCCAGTCTTCTCCAGTGACGATTCGATACAACAGCAAAACAGCATTGAAAGCTGTCTCAAAGTTGGCTTGCCTGAAGAAAAAGTGGACAAGAAAAATGTCAACAAACTTCTCAATTTTACTATCAAACACACACTACTGAACATCTAGCATGATAAAGAGAATCATTTTTACAAATATTTTCTATAAACAAAATTTCTACTGTTAGTGTTAGCAAAAGAAAGATAGATTAATATTTTCTTATGGAGCTAGTAGTTAGACATCAAATCATTTGATTCAATTTTTCCTATCAGCAAATTCACTTGTTTGAAGCCTTTTACATGAAATGCTTAAACATATTTGAATGGTCACAAAATATGAAGTATCAGATAGCGTCAAATTTCTACTCTTGTGTATGTTTTTGTAATATGGCAATAAAGGCATTCAATTCAATTCAAATTTCACTAAGAAATCAGAACCTGAATCACTTTGAGTAAAATGTGAGGAGCTATACAGATACTTAATACCGACTCACCTCCCCAAGTTGTAACCATATTTGACACTGCCAAACCAGATAACGCCTGCATAGGCATAGAACAGCATGAGGAGGAACATGCCGAGAATGATGAAGAAGGATTTGAACACTGACATAGCAACTGTCTGCATCAGCATCTTCAAAGTTGCCTGAAATGTAAACAAAACCGTATTTTAAAAATAAACGTTCATTGAGTTGGTGAGCCCCATTTAAAAGTTCAGTGTTTGAGATTTGTGATGTGAAAATGTTTATATTGATAAGTTTGATTCAAATCAAACCATAGAATTCTTTATAAAAATTATCATTTCAACTTTGAACTGAACAGTCATACTCACTTTCAAGTAATTTGTTCAAACAGATCTAACTGAAACTTTAATCTGTTATAATGGACAAAATTGTTTTCTCAAGTTGCTGATAATCAAGGGTTTTGTCAAAATATTTGATATGTAGCTTTATGAGCTTTTACCACTTGACTATAAGTAAGTAATAGAAATGAGCTTCATGAGCAGTCTTAGTTTGCCTAGAGCCCATGTAGTGGGGATAGACACTATGCAAATGACCTTCATTATTATCATTATTACATCCGTTCTATTTTTCAACTTCAAAAATGTTTCTGACAAGAGAAAGAGGAACTGGACTGTGCCTTTTTAATGGGATCAGAGGCTTCCATTAAAATCAGAGAATAATCAAAGAGTGTGTGTAAAAAGCAAGAACTGGTGATAAGCTGTTTGTCATTTGAACATTCCATCAACAAAGTAAAACGAGTTGTCAACTTACATGTTTTCCAATGACGGTGAAAAACCTCAGTACAATCACGATGTATCCAAGAGAGTTAATCATGTCAGACTGGGGAAAATAATATATACATATATGCATAATATCACTTTAACAGATAGTTTTATCTGATCCACCAGTGAACCACAAGTTGGGTGTTCTCTCTTTGCAACACTTGTAATTAATGTATGAGAAAAAAAAAAATTCAATATGAATTGTTAGAATGTTGAAACAGTTTTACTGAAGTAAAGATGTGAGATCAGGAAAACAATCATTTTGTTACTTATCAAGAGTAAAAAGATATTATTGTCGACCGGCATTGATTTATCCTGAGTAACAAAAGCAGTTTTTACGGTGCTATTTTACACCGAACTCTAACATTCACAATTTGATTTGGCATCACAACTTAATGTTTATTAGTATATGAAATGAGTCCAGATATCATTCAATTGTGCCATTCCTTATAGACTATACTTTAGATACATAATATGTGATGAAGAGCACTACAACAAAACAAAGGAAATAATTTGATTAAATATTAAACAACCTAAAACAACCCAAAACAGCCCCAACAACAACAGCAACAACCAAAATGACGTCCAAGACACAGATCTTCATTCACTTTTCATCAAACTTAAATATTTGACACTGAAAAGGCCACATCTCAAATCTCACCAACACACCATGACATTTGAGTCCATTGTCAACATACACTATAGTGAGAACACAAGTTGTGACAAAGAGAGGAAGATGGAAGAGACACTCAATAGTTGGTGAAAAGAGATTACATTCATAAGAAGAAAAGAGTGAGTGAGAGATATTGTGCTGTCATGCATCCATTTGTATCAAAATGCCCATAATTTAGTTGGCACACTGGCACATTACACTGTATACAGCAATGTGCCAAGGCTATTATTAGTGCGATGACATTCATGCACCATCAAGATTAGAATTCACACAGAGTAAGATTATGAGGTGAGAAAAATGGTTTGAAATAATTCCATTCTGTTAGATGGTTTTGCACAGACTCAATTGTCTTAGATTTGTCTCCATGAAACCTTACCCTAGTCCTCTATAAAGTAAATTATGATCTCTGTTACAACATCATTTAAGTAAACATTTTGAATATGCGGGGTTAATATTTCAAAAATCACAAATTTAAAGAGAAGACAAAATTTTTTGATTTGGCTCTATATTACACAAATATTGCAGTTTTATGCCTTGGTTCTCGGGATCAAATCTTGGTTATGTAAAAGCTTTTGCTAGATTTAATATTCATATTTATTTTGAAAGTGTTATCTGTTCTTCAGAACTAATCAACTAAAGTGTTTGAATGCCCAGTATTTTACATAAAAGACACAAAGTCACATGAAAAGGTATTGTTCATAACTTTAAATATAACAAAGATTAATCTTTGACCTGGAAGCAAGTAATTTACTTTGCAATGCCTTAGATATGTTTCAATGAAAACTATCCCTGTCCTCTCTCAAACAAATGATTTCACACAAACATCCAATCTTTTCATATTTCAGGTCTTTTCAGGAAAAAAGAGAATTCTTGCTTTGTTTCATTGTTTTCTTGTTCTATCTCCTTCCTGCAATGTATGCATGTCTTCTCAAAGCAGTAATACATCTCACTCTGATACACAAAACCATTTTGTACGATCTTGAATTGTTGCAAATGATTTGAATCTATTCCTATGGAAGCAACATAGACCTATCCTCTGTATAAAAACAAAAATAGAATTATAGTAATGCAAAACGGATTACATCCTTCACACAAGATCGAAAAATAATAAGTAATTTTAAAGGCAGTTTTTAGTTGTTATACACACAGAAGAGTCATTCCACTCCAACAAGTACAAGCTAAGAACTCAACAAAGCACACAAACAGCAAACCAAGTATTTAGAGCAACAGAATGTGCTCTTTAAAATGCTAGGCTATAAAAATGGTCTTATGAAAGAAGGATGAATATTGGCAGTGATTGTGTAGCGATATTTGTCCTTCACAACAAGTCAGCAGAGGTGTTAAGAGAGTACATGTATATTAGTCTATTTTCAAACAGTGACTGCCACTCAGACTCATCTACCTTTCCTATTATATGCAGGCCCATCTAGAGGTAGAAGAGAATAAGTTGAAATTATAAGAAACTTTTCAATTAGATGAAATAATAAAACAGGATGCAGACTGAATGAATCTATCATAAGTGTCAAGACTGTTAACGCACTACAGAAATATGTGTATGCACCTTGTTTTTATTAGACTTAAGATTTCAATTGTGTTTTTTTATCAATTTTGAAGCTTCTTCCCTCTATTATGTGGTATATAATGCAAACCAAACTGAAAGCTCCACCTCAGTAATATGAACTGAGCCTTACAAGTGTCAAAGTGTTTTGAGATTAAGTGATAATGGCAATGTAACTAGCAATGTAAGTATAAATAGTAGCCTATATATAGAAATTGCATCTTATATCAATATTGTGTTCCTCACACTGTGTATCATTTTTTTAATAATTTCCGCAGTGATCTATAGGGAAGAATCATATTATATGCTCAACCTTTCAGATAGTAGTGAAACCTTAAACCAAAATTGAATATCGACGCAAGATCAGATGCAGCCTTGTTGATCTTTGAAAATGTGAAAGCAATACATTCCATTCTAGATTTGTTTTTTGTTCTGTGGTATGCAGGAAGTAATTAAAACAGTCCTTGCTTAATTTGTTCATATGGTCCGATATAAAATGTAAAGGAAATGTCCATGTTACACACGCAATATGTTTAAGGACTTTTCGTGCAGAAAATTAATGTAAGCTATGGTTTTCTGTTTGCTTTTTTCATGGTTAGGGTTAAGTATAAGATACATAAGAAGCAATGAGCAATTAAGGACAATAGGTATAGATGTTCCATATTATATTATCATAAAATGTACAATATGATAAGGTTGTCATTTTTTAGATGATGCCATGTTTTAATTTGATAAAGGTCACCCTGATATTTGCATTTCAGGATCATTGAACAAAAATAAACACCAACTTGCATCGTCCACATATTCAAAATTTAAGAATCAGTAGTTATTTCCAGTTGTCCTAATAAGCCCTGCATAGTTTTTTTGTCCACTGATAGATTATTATTCCCATACGAGAAAAACATGCTATTCTTAGAAATAAAAAATGAAAAGACCAACAGTCTTTGGTTGAGAAATGAAGACTACCAAATTAGATATTTTGGTTTAATAAGTAACATTTTTTGTTAATACTTTGGCAGATATCATGACTCAACAAAAACATCAGAGGACAAAACAGATTTACATATCTAAAATCCTACATTAGCTAACTTTATAAATCATCAGACACTACCACTCTCACACACAAAAGTACATCATGTATCCTGCCATGTCGATTCGATTTGGATGGGAAAGTATTTTCTTATCCAACACCATGTATACTCCTGGAAAAAAGTACATTGTCACGACTTTCTCATCCCACCTAGGTGTAAAAGGGGTATCCCAATGTAGACAGTGCAAGATCTTGTCAGTAAGTTGGTGTGGGTGCCGACCAGGCAGACCAACCAGTACACCTCACAGAAAGTTGAGAAAGCTATGAAGTGAATCAGGTCTTTTGTGGTAATGGTGGCTGTAAAGCGCTTTGAGCTAGCCATGGGACCAGGGAATGTGCCATAGAAATGGGAATCATTAATATTAATATGAACAAAAGACAAAAGCATTGTCTTTTATGAAAACTAAAAATATTTGTGAAAGCATAACTCACAGGTTCTGTACTGTAATGCAGGACAATCCAGATGACTCCAACCAGGGTTACTAACATATCTGCGCGGTTTCGTTTGCTAGTCCAGTAACCAACAGGACTCAAAGCTATCATCTTCATGATCACCTGTCACATACAAAACAGATACATGTCAAATATTCTGGATATAGTACTGCAGTCATATCAGCACACAATACATATTCATGTTGCTCTAATGTTATTAAAAATAAATTGATTGTGTAAAGAGTCATTCAGTAATAAAAGACTATTATGAACTACCACTTTTATGCTAAGAGAAAAATAGGATCCATATTTATTTCCAAAGCTTGGACAGGGGATAGTCAGCCTATCATTTGGCAAATATTGAAACTTACCTCAACTGCAAACAGCAATGTGAAGAATGTAGAGAATCCAGCCAAAATGTACATGTACTGGTCATCTTTCCACTGAAATTTCATGGGGGAAAACATAGTTCTATTGATCTGAATTCACTAACTTCATCATGACCTATATATACACTATATTCATTCATGTCTCTTGCCCTGATGTGGCATTTTTTTTTTTTTTTACAAATAGTTGAATGTAACCAACCATTAATACATATTGCCTTTGAAATGGCGGTATTTTGAGATACAACATTACTGTCTTCAAATTTGTTGTCTATCAGAGTGAAGATGTGATAGACATTTTTAAACAATAACAGTGGTGTGGAATTCTAAAAAGTAAAAGGTCTGGTGCTCAGAATAACAAAATATGTTATATCAAATGTCTCATTTCCTTTTTATTTTAAATTGTAAAATAAGTATGTTATAACTTTTCTGTATGCCTTTGTTGTGCATAATAACCAAATCAGTATTTTCAGGTACTTGAGGTTTAAGATATAAAGCAGCTGAAAGAAACAATGGAAGGTGATGTAAAAAATGTAGCTCACTGGAACTGACAGCATCAGACAGTTTGCTATGACCAAGAATACAATGAAGCGCTTGAAGTGGCGGTGTTGAGTCACATCATATATGAAGGCTCTGCACATATTTCTCTCTGAGACAATACAAAAAGAGAAACATTATTCATGATCTATATTTTTTCACATATGTGCAACAGCTAAAACTAATAACCTCCTTAAAGTGCTACTAAACATAGATTCATTGTACAAAAACACACACACAAAAACAATGTTAACCAATGATATACATATTAAAATGCTAGTGATACTTGTCAGTGTAGAATGACCTATTATTGTGAACCGTGGAAGACATAGGTATGGGTACATGATGTGAGGTTTGATGGATGATAGAATGGATGATGATTGATGAAGGAATGAGTCAACAGCATTTGTCCATTTGGCTTTAATCAACATTTACAGACGTACACTGTAGATTACAGTCTGAAACAACAAGACAGAAAAACAGATATTAACGTAACAATGACAGACATGAATCACACATCAGTATAAAAAACATATTGAGTGAGGCTTTCATTTTCTTTTGACGTACCTGGCCGTGGTGGTATGTGCAGAGGCTGGGCTAGTTTAATTCTGCCTTTCAAATCCTGCCATCTCCTTTGATCAACAGTTAGCAGTGCAGTGCCCTAGAAAATATTTGTAAATGTTTTATAAACATCTTTCATGAAAAGCTTGAACTGGCACTCTTTGCTTTTTCCTTTATCATCATTACTATCGATAATATTTTTAAATTTTTTAATTGACACCTCGTTTGCCTGAAGTTTCTATAAGAAAATGAACAAATAAAATGACTTGACTTCATTGTATAGAAGAAAGCAAAAAACAACTTAGATAGGAAGGAATAAAACATCAAGTCTTTGTGGGATAATAAGAGCAAAATTCAAGTTAACAGTACTTGCCTTGTTCTCTCCATAGTTGGCAATGACCACACCCACAAACAGTGTGAGGCCTATCATATAGCCAATGAATACAAAGAAATGGATGTAGATAGCCTCTGCCTAAAAGAGATAAAAACATATTATTAGTGAAACAAAACAGACTTGCCATTCCACCACTATCTTAGGAGCTAGGTAGTACACGGCGTACCCGGTCGGGATACTTAAGTTTGCCGACAGCTTCGTGCTCAGTCAACCGATAACCCGGGGTCACGCCC
>JAUELK010291317.1:0-14655 GCA_031471215.1 Gastropteron pacificum | reverse complement strand
CTCAATGCGCATTACATAATAAGACAATAAAAATCACAGGGAAATGTGAAAGACAAGATATAGCCAATAAAATACACACTCACACACACACACACTCACTCTCTCTCTCTATAGTGCTTCACCCTGATCTTCTGTGAGCTTGTAGAGCTTTACAGGCACTACTGCCCTGACAGTCCTGATTAATTCTGAAGCCATCTCAACCTCCTTACCATTGTTTATCCAAAGACTAAAGGATGCATAAACAATTGCAAAATACTATTGGATGACACAAAGAAATCTGCTCTTAGCTACAATACATCTCATTATATAAATAATAATGCTCCTGTTATGCTGGATACTGGATATGCAATTTGTAGAGCACACAGATCCATCATCAGGTGCTGGGCAAGTATGCTCTAAGGCGCTTTTAGACAAAACACAGCCACAAAACAGACGAAAAACAAAAACAACACAAGATGGCCAGTCTCCGTATTCAGGGCCTAGATATCAAAAGCGGCCCCGAAGAGCTCAGTCTTCATTCTTCTCCTAAACTCTACGATGTTATATACATTTCGTATCCAAATGTGTATCTAGACCGAAAGACACAAGTTGGAACTGACTGTGTTGTTGTTATCACCTTCCTGTGAACATGGACTGGGGACACTTGTCCTCAAATAGTTCTTAAACACATTCAACCTCTTGAGGAAGCAAAGCTGTATAAACTTCTTCATGCAATTGCTGCATGCATGCACATAGCACACCTTTTGAAAGGATTTTTAAAAAAAGGCAATCAGTTCCAACAAATAAGCAAATTGCTGCCAAACAGGGTAATTGAAATGTAAAACCAGGAAATATGCTACCACATTAATGTTGTAGTGGTAGACTAATGAATATTACTATGGGGTGTTTAAACTTCAATTCCCATTCTGACGTCTTACCATCATTGTCCTTATCCTCCTCTTTCTTTGCTCTGTCCTCCTCCTGGAGACAGTGAAAAGAGACAGTAATCAATCTTATCCCCCTCCAGAGAAAATAAATAAAAGAGCATCTCTACACAGCCAACACAGTTCAGTGCCATGAGAAGAAAAAAAAACAGGAACATAAAAAATAGAAACACTTGTATTCACACCAATCCTTAACACCAACTTATCAATAATAATAATAGTAATAATAATAATTTAAAAAATAATAAGTGTATTTATAACGCGCACTTTCCCCACTGTGTGGGCTCAAGGCGCACAAGAAAAATTTTGTTTTATATTTGAGATTTCTCAAACTTGTCCACCAGTATCAGACATACAAAGAAAGAACCATTATTGAAAGGAACCCCAATGTAAGTTCTGTTGGTCATAAAGTAAGTACATTTTTTTGAATAAAACTATAAACACAATTTTGTTTAATGTCTTCTTTGTGATTAGTGGGTGGACACAGGGCAAAAGATCTTGTTAAAGATTCATTTTTTTAATAATAATCTTTTTTTTCTGAAAAAGCAACACCCATAACATGCATGTTAAGAAAAACACTTTCAATAATAAAATACTTGGTCAGGTGTTTAAACATAACTGTTCTCTCCTTCTTGGAAACAATGATAGCATTATTATCATGTTTTATTTCCCCCTCTACACTGCATAGCATCCTCTCTTTCAACCCTTTGTGCAATCTACTCACAGTTTCCTCCTCTCCCTCCTCCTTGGCTGCCGTCTCCCCTTCCTCGTCCTCCTCCTTCTTTGCTTCCTCCTCTGGCTTTGTCTCCTCCTCTGCCTCCCACACCCTAGAGAAGAAGTCTTGAGATTCCTCTGCACTGGGCATGAAGGAGATCTGGCCACAATGGATGAAACACAAGCATTTACTTTTTCTAAACTTAAAAAAAAACAAAAACAGGATTAAAACAAGATCTGTGAATAGAAGAAAAAAGAAATATGACCTTTTGGAGGGAATTGCATGTGCAGTTAAACCCAAACTTAATAAATAAATAATTAAATAAATAAACAAATACATAAATAAATAAATGAATACATAAATAAATAAATGAATATATTTGAAACAATTTTTAAAAATCAAAATTAAAAACAAATGAATAAATAAACAAACAAATAAATTATTTTCAGATGTTTGAAAGAATTGTTCGTTTTATAGTTAAGTACTTTTATTTAGGAGACAGACCTAAAAAAACAAACAACAGGATTAAAACAAGATCTGTGAATAGAAGAAAAAAGAAATATGACCTTTTGGAGGGAATTGCATGTGCAGTTAAACCCAAACTTAATAAATAAATAATTAAATAAATAAACAAATACATAAATAAATAAATGAATACATAAATAAATAAATGAATATATTTGAAACAATTTTTAAAAATCAAAATTAAAAACAAATGAATAAATAAACAAACAAATAAATTATTTTGAGATGTTTGAAAGAATTATTCGTTTTATAGTTAAGTACTTTTATTTAGGAGACAGACCTAAAAAAACAAACAACATTTTGTACTGTTACAACTTGTACAAACAAATCCATGCAAACAAGGGTGATACTTTCTAGGGGCAACATGGACACTGTTCCTTCTGTGAGATCTAAGTCTGCATTTTTTGTAGCATACTAGGTTTTTTTACAGGCAGGCGGAGCCAACCCCTCACCTTACCTTTCTCCTTCAGTGTTTAGTTCAGTGAGAAGGGGCACAAAAAATGCCAAACCCAGATTACTTACAGCCTCTTGCTGCTTGGCTCTCTCTTACCTTACCTTACTCCTTAAGTGTTTAGTTCATTAAGGGGGGGGGAATGCCAAACCCAGATTACTTACAGCCTCTTGCTGCTTGGCTCTCTCTGTCCTCATCTTCCTCATCCTCTCTGTCCTCTCCTCCAGCCTCTTCACCTCCTCATCATTCAGCTGTGGACCACAACAAATGATGATGATGATGGTAGTCATTTGTATAGCGCACAAAGACATTATTCTGGGGGGCCAGCAAAAAGAGGGATGATCTGCCTATTCTTTTAAAAAATCTGCCCTCCCTTTGACTAATTTTTAACTATGCAAGTTGTTTTTTTGTTGTGTGAACATATGTGAGTTTTTTCAGTTTTCATTAGTAACATTTTCAAAAATAAAAGAGCATTCTAAAGCCATTGTATCCATTAATCATTATCGAGTGCCTTTCGTACATATATGTCTACTATGAATTCACATAAAGCAAATGTTTAGCAAAAAGGTTTTGTTCAAAGCTTTACTTCATCAGAATAATTCAGCTAAATGGGTAAGCAGCAAAGGGAAAAACATAACCCATCTTTGAAATCTATGACAACAAACTCTTGATTCGTAGGATTAATCATAAAATGACTCAAAGCATAATGATCAGTAGTTGTATGTGTTTGCTCTAATGCCCAAAGCCCATAGTTAGACAAGTGTAGACTGAGGATGATGTTATTAATTAATGATGAAAATGCCATTATGATAAAAGATGATGTATGGACGCACAAATAGCCTAAAATTGTGTTGCAAAATTCCTACACAGACATGCTCTAAAACATTGTTGAGCATATTTTGTTGGATATGAATCACCACTGGAAGAGGGGGGGGGGGGGGGGAGCAAGATAGTAAATCTACAGGTATCACATTTCAATTTTTAAATTTTTAAATTTTGTTTCACAATATTGTGTGCGCCTCTTACTCACTACTTGCATTCTGCAAAGATTAATAGGAACCTAATGCATCACAGTTTTTTGGCTCTTTGTCCCTCTTGATGCATTTAATGTTAAAGAACATGTGAACACATACTGTCAGACGTTCAATTTCAAGATCAGATATTTAGGTACAATGTACCCATCAGGCCTTTTCATTTTTCCAGATGACATTTCATACAAAGAGATAGGCCTATATGTGTGATTGTGTGTACAGGTTTGCTTTAGAAATAAACAGATCTTCCTTTCACACTCACACACAAATGAGCATACACACGCACATTAACACTCACATAAATGTTCACTAAACCAAACAAATGTATGGGTAACTATGATGTGAAGTGTAGACCTTAAATACAATTGGTGAAAACATCAGTGCTTGAAAGTAATCAGTAATCTACCATCATACATGGTGCAAGTGAGTGATATCAGTGAGTGTCAAGAGAGACCATGACGATAGTATTGGAAGAGTACCTGGTGAATGGCCAATTCAAAACAAACAAAAACATTTTAAAACTGTATACCCTCACAAACCAACTGTGCAAAGAAAGAACATGTTCCTTACAGAGAGAGACAAAGAGAAAGCTGTAATGATGTAAAGACATGACCGCAGGAAAGGAATGGAGTGAGACCATGGCGCTAGTATTGAAAGATTACCTGGTGACTGAACAATTTTATGGGTTATGATAGGATGAAAGAAGACAAGAGAGAGCTGATACTAGTACTAAAAACTAAAACACCACAGCCACTCAGTGCACGTGTGTGCCAAATTTACCTCTCGGATCTGGAGAAAATAAAAGAGTTTGAATTTTACAAATTACATATGAGAACACAACAAAGCAATATGGATAGAAATAATGTTTCAAAAAAAAGCCTTCATCACAAGTGACACCTGGTTCAGTCCTAAATCATGGCTGTAACCACAAATGTCTCAGTCGTGTATCAATATTGGTAGCTTCAACTCAATGACTGCATTGCACATAGCAGTTATCGGACCCGGAGTCGTCTTGTGATTTCATTGCACAAACAAGGAGCCAATTTGAAGGCCCTCCAGTCCCAGGTTGCAGAGATGGGCTGCCATGACTCCGTAGGTCTATTGGACCACTTAAAGAGTGAATAGCTCATAACTTGTGCCTGATAGCAAACAACAACATAACAAGTGACAAGGAATCATTGAATAATTCACACACAAACATTTCAAAAAGAGCACAAAAAAGCGAAAGATTCACTAAAGCAAATGACATAAGACCTTCAAAGCCATGTGTTTCCTGTGTTTTGGATTAGTATCAGGCATCCTTGAGAATGGAGATGAACACCTGAATGTTCAAGTAGTAGGGAAGCATATTGTGTATCCGTCTATACAAATTTGACAATTCGGCATGCTTCTTCTTGTTTACTATATCAGCATTCCACCTTATGTACATAAAAGTTGTTAACAATCAGACTGACATGGCATACATCAGTAAGAACCAGATCAACTCTACCACCATTTTTCATAGCCATTTACAGAGTAATATTTTGTCCACACTTCTACTACACTACACTTTAACATGTGTTGTTGTTTTTTTCATTGAGGAGCTTTTTGACTACAACACTGATAGATTTTTTCACAAAAGGTAGAGACGAAGACAGCTGACCAAATGAAACAATCTGTGGACATAAGAAGAATTCCATTCGACCCAACTCCGATCCCTACTGGCCAACTCCTTGATCAAACTACCACTGACCGTCTCATCAAAGCGTGTTTCCTTCCGCCCCTTCAATTGTTTCTTGCGTTCATCTCTCTCTAGCTGCTCCATCTCGGTTTCTGCATCTTCCTGTTCATAAAACAAAATCACAAGGAAAAACATGACCTTCCTGGAATACACTTTTTACACTCATTCTGTATGAAATGTAATCATAGATAATTACTCACTATTCTACATATTTTGTATTAGAGAACTCTTTTAAGGATCTAAAAATCAATTCAAACATACTGTATAATACTGTATATTGAAATAACAATGAGTTACAGTAGTGAAGAAAGACACACAATAGAAACAACAATATTTCACATTTCAACATGTATGTTTTTCCATGACCTTTTTTGTTTTCATCTCAACTATTCTAATACAAATTATGTTTTACATTTCAACATCTACAATTTTCTATAATTAAAAATAAAATTATTTTGAATATTCTAATACAAATAATTTCACATGAAAATATTTCACTCTTCCAATACGGTGAAGAAGAAAAGCATTCAATACATTATATAATATTCAATAATAATTAATCTAGTCACCTTTGCCTTGGCCAAACGACTCTTCATTCGCTCTCTCATGGTGGATCGGCGTTTGTCTTTGGGCTTTTCAGTCAGCTGTTCTTCTTCTGAAGACAAACAACCCAAAGCTACAATCTGTGTATAAAGCTTTTTTGTTTGTTTATGGAAGTTAGGGGGCCTTGCACGATTTGTCCATGTGGAAAATGTAAAATAATTGGTTATGTGGATAAAAATAGCACAACAAAAGTGTTCAGCCTATGCCACACTTCCCATCAGACATCACGTCATGTGTTGCTGCTAGTGTTTTCATCAGGTACTATGATATGGTTATGCCCTTCAAGCAACCTGATTGACTAACAGAGCTGTGGCAACACATTTCTAAAAACAGACATTTTTTAAAATTATTATAGCAGTCAATCTTTTCCAATCACAAGACCTCTTCAAGCCTGAGAACCACTTTGTCCAATACATTCTTTGAGTTGATACTTTTTGTTATCAGGCACAAGGTATGATCTATTTGCTCTTCAAGTGGTCTAATAGACCTACAGAGCCATGGCAGCCTTACTCTGCAACCTGAGACTGGAGGGCCTTCAAATTGACCCATAGTTCATGCAATTGTGCAATGCAGTCACAGGGCCCCTCTGGACAAAATATCTGCTTAGTGATGTGCACTCTTATATTGATACAACACTTGAGACATTTTGGGATGCAGCCATGATTCCAGGACTGAACCAGGTATATGCTACGTCATTTTCTGTAACCCTGGTGCGTGTGTGGCAGAATCAGAATTCACAAAGTTGCCCACCACATGTGGGCATGCATTTAGACAGAAAGTAAGACAAAGAGAGAACTGACCCTTTGTTGCGGTGCCCTCTAGAGTGGAAAGACCAGCTGTTTCCTCTTCCTTGACTGGAGTCCTGGGAGGGCTCACGGCAGCCTGTGTTGGTGGGGTGGGGGAAGGTGTGGGCTCAGCATCCACTATAGGCTCCTCTTCCTCTCTCTTTCTTCTCTTCCTCCTCTCTTTCTTTGGAGCCTCTACCTCCTCCTCTGACGGCATTGGCACTGTACCATCATCATCATCTGCGGCAGTAGCTGCTGCTCCTAGAGTAACCGCAGAAGAGGAAAAATATTATAATGTATCGAAGTCTACCAACATTAAGTGAGACAAATCTTAAGATGTCTACAACTCATCAAACACTTGAATGAGCTGTAACTATTTTTTTATGAAAGAACATTAAGTGAATTACAAATTCCATGAAAGACTAATTCAAAATGAATGTAACATACAAATTTGAATGAAGGGAATCAATCACAAAAATAAACACAATATTCTGTTGTTTCTACATAAATTCTTATTCTTCTATGCTGAGTTCAAACCTGCATCAGCTAAAGCTCTGGCAAGTTCCATTTCTTCATCTTCCTCTTCTTTGAGTTTTTTCCTGCTGTCCAATTTGACAGTCTTGAGTTCTCCAGTTACATCATCTTTAGGGGAGATCAGTTTGGCCAACTGGAGACACAACATGGTAATACTCCTCACTGTTAAACAATAAAAACAAAACATGTCTAGTGAAAAACAGACAAAATAAAAACGCTAGTATAGAAGCAATTACCAATGTATACCTTTAGGTACAAATTGACTTTTATGAAGACCCTCCTCACCACAAAATTGCCCAAATATGTTAAATAATATGAATACGTCGCACTTTTATTGCGCATTTCCATTCTAACGAATGGTCAATGCACATTACAAACAATTTCATCTAAACAGAATAGAAAAGCCATTGAAAACATGTATGTTCATATCTCTGGCAGTTAAAGTGCAACATCAACATGACGAGGTAAATTTGATGTAACAAGTAACATGCTAAAAGTGGAAGAAGGCCCCCCAAAAAGGGGTCAGGTCTGATTGACTCCATAATTGCCACAAGAAAAAAATAGGAATCAAAAGACTTGTTTCTTCTTGAATCATACACACCTGCAAAGTTTCAAAGATATAATGCAAAGCTTTGCAAAGAATCGCAAGACATAGGATGGTCTGTGGGAGCTGTTGTTTGTTTGTTTTTCCACAAGTGAATAAAGTATATCATGAAGCACACAAATAACATGAAACAAATCTCCTACCTCCCTTCTCCGTCTGCGATGGCGAGACTTCAATTCTCCCTTCAACACCTCTGCTTGCTCATTCTCTTCTATCATCTGTTGAAGGATCATTACAGTCAAAAACACAGAAAAAAAAGACTAAGATTTATTAAAACAGTTTAAATTCTGACATTCATTAATGACAGCTGGCAATTTTCATTGAGCTGGCCCCTAGTACAATTATTTGTCTCATACTCAAGGATCAATTTTTTCTTTTTATTTAAAGGGTTCATTTGATATGTCTACAAGTAGGAACCATGATTTTTTAATTTTTTAATGTGAAAAGTTCCAACACTTAAGAAAATCAAATACAAATAGGCCCTACTGTTTTTAATCAATACAACCAAAGTCACTTAAATTAACATTTTTCAATGAGAAGGTGTCAAAATAAGGAAAACTAACAAACTCTCACCTCTGCTGTAGAAGTTTCCCCTTCTGTCTGAGATTGTGAGAAAGCCTGATATGCAGCCTCTGTGTCAGCATCCTTGAACACAAGTATATCAAATTCAAAAGCAATTTCTTTAAAATGACTTCAGAAAAAAAGTACAAAGTTGCATCACATCCCCATACTTCAAAAATATTTCAAAAGGATGCATGAAAGAAGTTGAAAGATGCCTGCCCTCTTACGCTTAGGAACACATCAAAAACACAATCTTTCAATGCTTTACACTTTTGCACATTATCTTTTCAAACATAACTGAGCATTTTCAAGTTTTGTTAGACTGTAATATTATAATAGAACTGGACAATAACACAATTAATTGTATTCATTATTTTCATTCACAAGAAAATGTAAAGAGAAATGACGAAAGTCGTTAAAGTAGGCAAAATTAATCAATGCTCTTACCAAAGCTGGATTTGCAATGCCAGCTAACTCCTCTTCATTGTCAAGAAGTCTTTCCTTTGACTTCCGTCGCTTTGGCTTTGGATTGTCTGCCATTATGACGCTCTCCTAGAATTGAAAATGTGTTCATATTACTGATTTAATGGGTAGCCTATATCCAGCATTTAACTTCACAATACACAATGTATATACATGTATACTATATATTTAAGTCAAAGTAATCAGGATACAGAATTTACATTATAAGGCAATTTACACAGACGACAGAGAAAGTCACTATGCTCTATACTATCATCAATACATCATTAATTACGTGTAGCCTCATACCTTTTCGATTTGCTATGTAGATGTAGTAATAATAATAATGATGTTGTGAATGCAGCCTGGTAAGATATAATAGGAGCTTGAAGAAGTTTGTAATTTAGGCCCTTTGATAAATAAAAATAGAATTTTCAACATCTCATAACTTCGTTATAAATTGTACTGTCATGCAGTTCTTGTGATATGCAGCCTGGTAACATGTATGTATAATAGGAGCTTGAGGTTTTAGTTAAGGCCCCTTAATAAATAAAAAAAACCTTCAACATCTCTTAACTTCATTATAAATTGTTCTGTCATACAGAGCCCCAGGCCCTACTTGTGGGTAGAAGGTCAATTGCTTTTTACCGCAAATGCTCTGAAAGTACTTAACTTTACTTTACTAGTGCGGCTGTGGTCAGGCTAATCGCCTATCAGCCGGTCGCTGCTTTCAGTACTTGTTTCTTCTTCTTCTACTTCGTTTTCACACTTTGCTATTTGTAGGTTGGTGCGCATGGGTTTCGCAGTTAGATACCAGTCTGAGCTCATAGAGAATTTGTGCGCCTTCCAGACCTTTTCGATCCTGTTCTTGAAGGCATTTAGAGATGGTGATGTCACTACTTGTTCGCGTAAAGAGTTCCAAGCATTTACTGTGAGTACACTGTGAAGAAGTTTTAGCGGGCTGCTGTTTTCACATGGGTTTTTTTCAGTTTATGGCAGTGTCCTCTGGTGTGCAAGTGTAGGTCACGTGGTAGAAAATCGCCTGTTACATTGTAGATTCCGGCATTCAATCATGTCACCTCTAGCCCTTCCGTAGTATAGTGATGGCATATCCAGTACAAAAGGCTATTTTTTCGACAAAAGTAAAAGTGAAATATAAGTAGATCTATAACACATATAATCTATCTACATACTGCAGAAGAAGATAGGGATTTGTGGGGCCTAGTTGGGCTTTGCGTTAAAAAGCATTACTGCAGTTGTAAATTAAATGTCTGTCAAGCTAGGGCCCCTATGCTAACTTAACTAACTAGATCTAGGCAATAATATGTATGTGGTGCGAAGCCAGTAAATAGTAAATATCCACTTGGTTCATCAAGAGAACCACCATAAAACAGCTGTTGCAGCTCTCCTACTCATCTTACCTTGGCACTTCCCCCTCCTCCCTCAAGATCTCCTTATCTGTGCTTTCTACTTTCTTGGTCTTTCTCTATTGATCAATCCTCTTAAAAACTTATTAAAGTGCAGTTGATTCAAAATTCAAGGAAATTGCAGTTCCAGAATAGACATTCATATTGTCATTAATCCATGTGATATTTAACTGACATATCTGACATCTGTCAGAAGCTAGATTCTAGATCTAGTTTTCTACATCAATGCCAATGCAGACTGAGAACTGAGAATGCATTCCGTAGTCCGACACTGTTTTAGGAAGATACTCCTAATATTAATATCGGGGCAACTGTTATGATTGTTGGTTGGATTAGGATAGCATAGCTTCATTGACGACAAGCACAAACTTGCCAATTTTGGCTCCCACGTCTTTGGTCACTAATTGCCAAACGAGAGCCATCCGAGTCCTGGATTTTGTGCTGTTGTTTGGCCTTACATGAAACATATTTAGCCAATATCTCTACTTGTGTTACTTCAACTTGAACTCTAGATCTATACATCAAGTATGGAAAGGACTAAGATTAAATCGCCGAAACTGTACGCTATTTCTTTTATCGGCACTCGGCACGATATGTGTAGGCTACGGTAGGCCTAGACAAGACCCTAAACAGTAAACATACAAGAAGGTTTCTTATTGACTCTAGTCTTCATGAATTGTTGAAATAATAGGCCTAATGCAACATTTATATTACCGTAACTAGCTGTTATAATCGTACATTATTATTACTATGCTAATGTTTAACAATATAGTTGCATAGTGTGAATGCCCTCCTATTGACTCTTGTTCATTCCGTGACTGAAAAGCTGGAAAGTGTTTTGTTCTAGTCTATATTAGTTGCAGAGCATTTGAAGGCCAACTTCACATACATGTAATTAGACCTGATCATAAGGGTGCCGATCATCACTCACAAGGGGGGCCATTCAAATAGAATGTTAAAGGTTGGGACCCCTTCACTATCTTACACCTTTTTGCATCTTTTATTAGAATGGAAATAAATGTCTTACAAAGACAATCCCCCCCCCCCCTCGAGGCGTAATAAGATATTTGAGTGGCACCTAACTTGTTAATAGAGCACATTTAACAATTAAATCTATGAAAGGACCAGGATAGCCTATACTGTTACTGTTATGGAAAGGACCCAAGAGTAGATTTGGCCAGCAGGATTTCATTGTCAGGCACAAAAGGCCAAAATAAACTAAACAAGGGAGAACACCAGTGATTTCTTTTCCACATAACGGAAGTAGGAAGTAGGCTTGGCTTCATGCTCTTAAAGACCAAAGAAAGACCTAGCAGACTAAACACCTAATATATCTAGGCCAAGGATCTCTAGTCATAAATAAGCCTATCAAACCATGTTGTTGATAACATGATTGGCTTGGATGTCGTGAAATATCATGCTACAAACTACAAAGTGAGCGAGCATTCCTCATTTGAAGTTGCTGACCACAAGTTTGATTGGAAGGAAGAAGACGAATGTATGCCTTGACCACCCCTTCACTTCAACTACGATGGCAACGATTGCAGCCCTGGTGTTTATTTTTGCTCAGACACTGATACTCATAGATTATGATTATGGTATGCTGACGATTCTAGATCTAGGTCTAAGCCTGTATTAGATTGTTATTAGATACTTGTCTTTGTGCAACTAAGAATGTTTTTAGTCCATGCGTTGACCTATTTAAATTTAATTTAACTAATTAATCTAGATTATATAACTTTAACTTTAACTATATTATATATATAGGCCTAACAATAGGATAGGTAGGGCTTCTCGGTCTCGGACTGAACTGAAGTGACCAATCATTAACTTAGCTTTGCCCTTAGGCTTAGGTAGGATCTAGGCTAGATCTATGTTCACATTGATTGACTTGTTTGTCCATAGTGTTGACTCTCCTGTCTCAGATCTAAAGATATGATGAGAATGATAAATAATAGTAATAATACCACATGCCAAATTACTGTCACCAAGGCCAAGAGTCGGAGACAAATACTTGTAACTTATAGGGAAAAGAGAAAGTGCACCTTTTAGACTATTTGTTGATGACAAAAGATGTTGTAGATCTATACTATAAATCTAGGCTAGGTGACCCGTTTTAGCAACTCTGTTGCACATTCACATAGCATCATTCAATGCACAATAGGCTACAATACGAAGAGAATCACCAGTCCAGTACTAAATGGATCAAGGCTGTTCCGTTACTTGTATGTGTGGCTGAAGAATCAAAAGTTGGACATGTGTAATGAAACAAACAACGGTGTCAACCAAGCGGATTAAAACATTTACGCTCTTGATCTAGAGATGTAAGTATTGTAAGCGACAACAATCTAGTAAGCACGTAAGACGATTGGAGTTGACAATGCTGGGACTGAGAAGTTTCACATTTACTCTGTGACAATAAACTGGGTATTTAGATTCTAGATAAAATGATAATGTGAGGGGAAGTCTGTAAAGAAGTGTGAAGTGAATTGAGAAATGAGTTGCAAGAGAGGATCGGGTGTTATTTAATATTTAGGATTGCTGTACTTAGACTTAGGAGTTCCAGTAGACAGAAAGCACTATTCTGTGAACCAAAGTTGTTAAACAATGCTGTTGTTGTACAGAAGTGCACCATGGTGCCAACACTGCATGATGCAAAGAAATACAAAGAAAAATTATCATTCTAGTCTAGTTCATCAGTAACACCAGAGATTAACCATCAAACTATTGACTGGAAAATAGCCATAGTGAACTTACCGATGTGATACTGTTTAAATTATATAGCCACTTGTTAATATAGAGCACATGTCTTACCACCAATGGCTCAAACTCAAAGCGCTGAAAGAACTAGATCTAGATGCCTTTTCTTTACTTTTATGGTAAAAAAATGTTTTCTACCTTTCGTCCATTTAAAGTCTACTTATCTTTCCTCAGCTTGTGCTCTTCGACCTAGTCCAATTGAGACAGAAGTTACAAAAAATTGCAACCATTCTGCTCAAATAAGCTGGAAAAAGCTTTTGGGCCTGTCATGGGAAAATGACGAGGGCCCTGCTTGTAATTTAACTTACAGTGGTCAGCAAGGCTATATTTCACTTGGTACCCCAAGGCTGGACTCAGGCATCATGCAGTTATTCAACCTGACTACCAGTGACACTTACACTGTAACTGTATCGTGTGACGGTTTTGCAGAGCAAAGACTACTTTTCACAGCAAGTTAGTATACTTGTATAGTTGTGTTCGTTCCTAATGATAACCTCGTTTCATTTTGAGAATTGTATTTGTAAAGCTAAATTAAATGTTGTTTATTCTCTGCATGTTTATGTTCAATCATATTTTACCTTGTGATTAATTACTATTTTTTAGATGTCAACATTGGAGGCCTATATTACAAAATTATGAGCCAGGAGTTTACAGTACATATTAATAAATAATGTTGTTCTTGTTCTGTTATCCATGTTATATCTGTGTTCAGTATTAAAAGTCCTTGATCCCACAAAATCACTTTATCTATTTAGGACATCAGTACAGTATTATTATATTATATAGTCATTGATGTTTTGTTCCTTGAACCTCCTTAGGCTCCAAGTGTCAATCCGGCCAGGCGACTCAGACCAAACACAAGGAGGACAAGTCAAACCACACATTGTCTTTGAGCCATGACGATGACTCTCAAGTGGAAGTGACAGCCATTGCTGACAGCACCAGTACAGTTCTGGCAGAGTGGCCTGTGGCTCTGGTGTTTGGGGCAGCTGGCATCACCATCACTGCAGTGCTGGCTTTCTACATGTGGAAAAAATACCAGAGACGCCAAAGGATCATGCGCATTTTCAGGTCTGCATTCTCCTATAAATATAAATTAGTACATGCACATACATATATGTAAAGCACAAACACCTTTTTTCAAGTAGGCCTACTGGTATTCAATCTTTGTTGCCACTGGCTCCACACACACTTTTAAGGGCTGTGCAGCGGCCAAATGGTTTACATGTTTAGTCTCCAAGCGGGCAACACAGGTTCGAATCCCGATCAAGGCATTCTTAACATAATTATATAGTGCTTTATCCCCACAACATGGGCCGCATGGGCAGTTTTCATGGGTCTCTTCTCTATCCCTGTCCTGTCAGAGAGACGTTAGAACGTAAGTGATACTGGGGGTGTAAAACTTAAACCCAAATAAAACAAAACACTTTTAATCTGTTAAATATACTAACATTAACAAGAACAAAAATAGCCACTCACTTACTTAGGCCCATAGCTCAGAGAGGAGCATAGGCCATCGACGACCCCACGCCAGCGCACTCTGTTCTGGGCAGC
>JAUELK010291206.1:0-14656 GCA_031471215.1 Gastropteron pacificum | reverse complement strand
AATCTTTAAAGCTGTTTTTCTCAGTTCGCCGTTTTCACAGGTTGGCGCATTCAAAAATTCATTACAAAATAACCAAGGCACACAATCGAAATCTGAATCGAACATTTTAATCAGCAGATATTGCAGTTTCAGAAATAATTGAAACCTCGCAAAGTCAATTTTGACCAAAGTTTACCCTTTTCCCAGACCACTACACAAATGTTCACATTTACAAACGTTTATGAAAATGTTCCATTTGAAAATTGAAATGATTTACTGTTTCTAATGTGATTTAGGTGAGAAATGAGATATTTACGTTTTCATTTTTGTTCTTTCTTCTCCTTCTTCATCAATGCCCAAACCATGTTGAGACCCACACTTACTATTCAGAGTTGGACATGGTATCTTTTCACCCATTGTTCTTTTTGCGTCTCATATATACATTTATATATAGCCAACATGTTACATCTGATTTTTCACCATCAAAGAGTACTTGACTCAATATGAAAATCTGATGAATGTGATGAGGACACTCGCATGTCTCATCCCCCTTTCCTACCTTTTTCTGTTTTATTCTTTTTTCTGTTCAAACTATTTTTTATCAGTAAAAAAAAAAGTATAACTTATGTGATATATCGTCTTGCATTACATTTCGTGTTCTTTTTTTCTTAACTTAAAATAATTCTGGACATAATATAGCTTGCATAAGCTTTTGTATATATTGACAAAAAAAACAAGAGAGAATAAATAGTGTTTAATAAATTATCTATATAATAATAATGGAATAATAATGAAGGTCATTTGTATAGTGTCTATCCCGACTACATGGGCTCTAGGCGCTCCATACACAAACTAACAACTAACATACCATGTACATGTACAATTATACTCACACATGCACACACAACTATACAATATGTATGGAGCAATTGATGATACAATACCAGACCACCTTTCTACAAAGTGGAGTAAGAAGTTATTGAGATGCTGATACACATAATAAAATATACAAATGACAAGAGTTAGTGGGGGACTGAGAAGAGAACCAATAAGGAGTTTTTTTGTGTTTAAATAAAACATCTTTTGTTTCTTAGCTAACTTGTAATAAGTCAATTGTAATTGTAATGATTCTTTTTTGGGTGTAGTTTGTAAGGTCACAAAAATATAGTGATCATTGACACAGCTGGGAGATGTTAACAAACACAGTTTAAACATTTTTCAAAACCCATACTACTAGTGGTTGTAGTTGCATTGTCTACCTCCCAAAATGTACATTAGCATTGCCCCATGATGAGAGGGCCAGCATCTACCAACAAGGAGTTAAGAAAACTATCAAAGAATACAATGTGGTAATGCCATTGTTACTAGATCGCTATTTTGTTTTCTTACAAATTGTATGTTTGTGAATTCTATTGGTAAAGTAGACGTTTTTTGTTGTTATATGAATCGTTCAAGAGAAAAATGATTTGGAAGTTTCTATATTGTTCTTGACTTTTCAAGCTACTGATGTACATGTAGTTGAAAGAGTTGTAAAAACGTAACTTTTACTATCACTGTTACTTTTGTTATGAAAGGACTATGTTTCTATCTGCCATGACACTACCAACCATGGACCCAACAGTCTTGAATTGAGGCAATACATTATTTATCATTCTTACATATTCCAATTTTATCCCAATCATTCTTTCATGTCAGTATTGTCAGTGTCAAACAGCTTGACTGATTTATAAATTGCTCAAGCAGACTATGCTTCATGTCAAATTTTATGTAAATAGTTTTGTTTGTAAATGAATTGATCTCCCAATCCTTGCTTTTTATTACCTCTTTGTTTCTTTGCACAATTCTTCTGCTTTTTTAAATTGTTGGATTTCTTTCTGCCAAGAATGTTATGATATCACCACCCAAGAATAATACTGTATTATTGACATGCAGTATTTGAATTAGTTATGTAGCAATGCTTTAGGTCTATGTGATGTATTTTCTTATTGGACAAGCAGTGTATAATATTATGGCCGATAGGCGCTGCTCTTGAGGTGACTGCGTGTTGGCTTCAGTGAAAAGTGGAGCTCATAACACTTCCGCAAATGTCCCTGAGAAGGGATGAATACAGTATACAAAATTAGCAAAAATAACAATTATATAAGTCAAAGAGTGTAGATACTTATTAAGATCATAATGGATTAAGGATAATCTTACAACTTACATGGCACAAAGGAGCAGTGGGATTAAGACACCATTGACAGCATAGGTTTGTGTTGCCACCCAAAAGGGGGGTGTGTGTGTTAAATGTGCAGTTACATACCAAAAAGCATAGATTCTGTTGAAGAAAACCCATCTGGTGTTATCAATCATGAGTATTGTAGGCTTTTTAGGTATTGATGTTGAAGTGTTGTTCTGCTCCCTTAAAAAAAATTGAAATTCCAAGCTTCTCTATTTATCTTGAAAATCTGACCCTATTATTTTTGCCTTTTTAGTTACATTGGTCTTACAGCCTTATGAAACATTATACAGCACAGAATGTTCAAGATCCACTTCTCTGCCGTTTGAAAATAAAACACAGTATGTATGCTCATATCTGTATCAATGTTTAATGTTTCGAGAAAAAACAAACCCAACAACAAAGAAAATGGAATGCATCTGGCGGTGCTAATTTGTTGACCGACAACATCTATTATTTGCTTACAGATTATAACATATTCCACAGTATATGGTCATAATAATGTTCATTGAAAATTGAAACTTGTTTGTGGATTTTTGTGTGTCTTTGATTTCCTTTTTTCCCCTATGTATTTATTGTCAAAGTTGACAGAAGTTGATTCTGTATTTTATTTTCAAACAGTAGTACATGTAGTTCATTTTTTCTATTCTTGTCAAAGTGCTTCACTTAGTCTTTTTGTTTTGTGATAGTAATTGATGAAAACTTCTACTTGTACTCAAGAGCCTTTTTTGTTTGGTAACTTTTTAAAGAAATTGTTTGTACTCTTTTTCCAGGATTTTCTTTGTTACATTTTTAAGAAGAGAAAATATTGTATTTTCACTATTCACAAATCATGGCACAAATAGAGAGCTTCTATTGTTGCAGGCAGTTCTTGTAAATAGGGCATACATGACGTTTGGAAAGAATTGTCTTTCTATGTTCTCTTTCCATTTTTCTGTCTGTCTGTCAATTTCTTCTCTTTCCCTCTCTCGTCCGCACTCTTTCTCTTTCCTCTCTGTTCCTCTCTCTCTTCCACTTTTACTAGAAAAGTACCATTCAATGAGTTCAAGAATCTCCTATTTACGACTTCCCCCCCTCCCCCTATCTTTTGTCACAGATGCAGACTTCACTTGAATTGATAGAAATCAAATGTGTTACTAAATTCACAATAAATTATTATTAAGATAGTAGCGCTTGGTTGAATATGAATATGAGGCTGACTGGTTATTGATTAAACATATTGTCCCGGTTAGTAATAATACACAAGATATGAAGTCAATGTTGAGTTATAGATTTTTAAATTGAAACCTCTTTGGGCAAAAGATCTGTTTGGAGCAAGGCAGTCCTTGGCTATTGTAGGAAGCTGCCATTGTTGAAAAGATGTAGGATTTGATCAGACGTAAACTGAAACAGTCTCGCAACCATTTATTTTTAGTTTTTTTTGGTTTGGTTTCTGTTGTCAAAATGATATCTGCTTGTATGAAGCAAGTAACCACAAAGTCAGTCAAAGATATTTTTATAGACAAATTTTAAGAATTTTTGAAACGGAAATTTAAGAATATGTGTTTTCATTAAGTTACAAATACAAAGAATGTTAATACACATAGTGTAAAAAGAAGTTTAAAATACCCTTCAGTTCCTTTTCTTTTCTGCATTCTTATGGTCTCATATTTTTTTATAATCTTTTTTCATTTATTGTGGGTTGTGACACATTATGTAATAATTATGAACATTATATTATGAAATGCTTCATATTGAAATCGATGACATTGAAGTGAAATATTGATGCCCCATTGAAAAAACATTTTATGAAAACCTTTAAAGATTGGTTTGTGGTTTGGGCCGTCATGTTTCTAGCTAAAGCTGCTATGCACTCTTGACTTGACCCGTAGCTGGATTCTGTAATATATACAGTAACTCGTATAAAGAAAAAAGAACATTGAAAATTGCAGACAGAGGGCAATAAGATATGAACAAATTATTATAATGGAGATTATTTGTTATGTGCTGAATCCCCATTTAAAAGGGCAGGAAGCAACAATGCATTTTCCAGTTTGTAATTATTGTTCAATCATGACCTCTCTGCTTTTTGTTAAGAACTGCTGGCGTCTAATAGAGAAAAGTGTAGAGACAGTGAATAATCCAGATGGTTTTATGGTAGAAAGGTTTCATTCTGTCTTTCTGTAAAGTGCATTCTGAAAATAAACCATACTACCAATCATGACCTGTCTTCTTGGTGGATTTTCTTTTCTGTTTTGCTGTATATATTATTATTATAGTGTCTGTAAAGTGTTTCGAGCTTGCTGTAGAGCAGGAAAAAGTGCTAAATAAATATTGTCTATTATTATTTACTCTTTCCTGTTCACTGTTATGTTTTATTAGTACTATCTAGTACTCTGGTACCTTTGAGTTAGAAGCTCCATAAATCATCTCGCCCTGCAACAAGTGCGGTAAAGTCAATGTTCAGCATCATATTCATCAGCCACTGGCGAGCTGTGACTTTCACCAGATGTAGTAGGCAAAACCCTTGAATCTCCATTTGCAAAGCCTACGTCATCACATAATGATGCTACAGCTCCAAAACTACTGGTACTTGATACATGTAATATGAAATATTGGCATAAATACTTATCCGACATCCGTTCTAACTCTAAGTACTCAAAGCAAACGTGAACCAACTTGGGCTTTATTCAATTCATAGCCAAATAGTCTTCAGCCTACAAATTAAACAATACAGAAAACAGTAGAAAATAGAACCCAAGACAATACAGAAAACACAGAAGAAAACGAGTCTTGAAAACTTCTACACTTCTGTATTTTCAAAGCATGTGCTCCTGATCACAAAATGGCATCAATCATTTCATTCTGAATTGAGCATGGTATGAGGACAAGGTAGAGAAGACATCCACACTGTTGTATAGAAATGAAACCCAACATGACGACAGCATCTGCTAGTGATCGTCTAAGACTATGGCATTAATCAGGGCACTTTTGTTTTCTTCTTCTATAAACTCATTTCCATTAGGTGGTTTTGTGTACATGTACATATTGACATGTAAAATCTCAGTTAAATCACTCTACGGAAAAGGTGCTAAATCGATGCCCAAAGGCCACCATTGCTGCTGTTACAAGCTATAGTCCAACAGTCTTAGAGCCTTTTCCCTGTGGCCCAAATCACTAACTATATAAGTTTAAGACAGCAAACATCCTTGTCTGACACTGACAGAGAGACCTACATGTAAGTAGGCAATACATTTTATTTCTTTTTTTTTGTGCCAAATGTCGACAACATGCTAAGAACGTACTATAACAATCCTACAAAACCTAGCACAGCTATTGTCGATCCAGTGATTGCAGAACTAAAACATCACTGTTAAAAGAAAAAAACTTAGCTGTTGGACTGTTGGAATGGGCTATACAGAGAAGCATTATTACTATACTTTTCCTATTACTATCAGACCCTAGACACTAATACAGGCAACACACTGTGTTTCATTCTCATACGACAATACACAAAGAACAGGATGTGTGAGTGAGTGATAGGACTAGAGTATCAGGCTGTAGAATGAACGCTGATGAGTTGAGTTTGAGTTCAATTCAATAAAATTCAATTCATAGCTGAGTCAGAGAAATACAAGAAAGTGTACACAATAGCATACAGTACAGTTCATGAGGAAGTTGAAGATCAAAATGTAATAAAAAAATAAGTAACTGTGTAATAGTTCGAGGTTAGTACTGGCAAACTATCATAACTGACTTGAGAGGAAATAGAGAAGTTATAACAAGAGAGACACTTCTTCAGAATTAAAAAAAAACTAAGCACACAAACAAAAAATGTCCACATAATTTGATTTATGCCAAACTTGGTGTATAGATGCGTTGATACTTTGTATTGTTGACTGCTGTGTGCTACAGTGCACATACAGTTTAACTTGTAAGTCAACAAAAATGTGCAAAATGTCAGTTACATAGGAATCCACGCCAACTATAGGTTTGAAATACTCGAATAATTACTACAAAAAAATTGATCTCGAAATTGTTATATAGGTCTACATTTGTGATTATATTCTAAATTTCATTTGAGTAGCAATAGTGATCTTGCATTTTTTACTCTCTTTATTTAAGTGTAATACTGTTCTCTTTATAGTAATTTATGTCTCATTAGAGTAATTTATTCAGACACCGGCCACTCCCCTGAAACACAGAACTCAAGGTGGGGCCCACATAAAAGTACACACTAAGCTATCAGTAAGACATGGACATTAGATATTACATTTGACACTGGTGCTAGTATACAGTGAGTGTGTAAGGTGTGTCAGTAGATACAGAATCAACCTCGAGGGAGGCAGCACAACACTGGATCTCATAGCTTAGGTAGCACCATGGCAGATTACAAAGAAAAAGAAAAAAGGAGAAGAAGAAGAAAAAAAAAAAAAAATAATGATGATAATAATACATTTATGTAGCGCCAGAATCAATTGTTGAATAAATCAATTAATTACTATTGTAATGGTACAAAAACACAGAAACTGTATGAGACAAATTAAGATATTGACAATAGAACTAAGAAGAGTACAGCAGGAATCAAAATCAAACTTGCACTCAATTCATCAAGAGCTGCTATAAACATTGAGGAAGACAAAGAAACTGACCTCCGAACGGTGCTGTAGTGAGACCTCCCCATAATCAATTGTTTATTTCATTTATCTTTGATCAGCAAACAAACTCCTCAGAGAAGTTCTTGACCCAGACTGTTCCAGCTGACTAAATGAATCTACGCATTTTTGAATCTAGAAAGGGGGAAAAAAGCAAGTACATGTACACAAATACACATAATGCATACATGAAATAAAACAGTTCAATATAACGATGACATGACAAAGGACATACCAAGTATAAAGAGAAAAACGAAAAAGAAACGTAGGTATGATGCATACACATAATGAATTTGAGTAGAGGAAACTGCGAGAAACAATGAGATAAATAAGTGCACACATTACTTCAGGAAAAGGTAGAGAAAGTGTGGTGGTATTGATAGCATTGTGTATTTAATTCACAAAAATGGGGAGGAGCTGGGTAGAAGTTATAATTGTGAATAGAGACAGAAAACGTGTATTGGTATTGCACAAATTAGTATTGCCTTTACTGTAGTAATATAACACAAGTGTTCATTTACACAAGTCACCGATTTGATGTACTAGGATTTAAAATTTCTCATTAACATACGTGTATTTCGATGCCACTTCAAGAATAAAGTGAAATCAGCACAGAGTGTCTCATGACTATCAAGTTCATATTACTGTAATTTCCAGACTATAATAAGCCACACTCTTTTTTCGATCAGCATGGACCCTTTGCTTTCTATACCGGTGCAGCTTTAAATTACACTTTCTCACTAATACCGGGAGTAGAATTTACCCACACTCATATTCAAAGACTAGAGATAAACACAAATGAGCGGATCATTTGTCGACGTATAGAAGCATTGAAAGGTGATTACAAACGTTCATCTGTGTCTATACATTAAACAGGGGGCATTTAATATTAATAACCAAAAAACCTTTTGTTGCATCTGGTGTAGCTTGTGGTCCGGTGTGGCTTATACTAGGGCAAATCAATATTTCTTTCTGAAAATCGGAAGGTGCGATTTTCAGTCCAGAAGTTACAGTATGTAGTTGTGGATTTGTACTTGTATTGGTATTCTGGAATTACACATGTACTCTAGTAGCACCATCTAGTGAGGGTTTCAATATTTTGGCTCCAGTACACTTAGGCCTCTGGTGTCAGCAATGAGCCAGGATAGCAGAAAGGATTATTGCCTACATGGTTCTGGACACAATAATAGTAAAGATACGACAAGATGATAATAGGATAATAGGTAGGATTTTTAAAAATGACTTTAGAGAAGATAATGAAACAAGACGCACCCTAAAGCTAACATAAAAAGACAAGACTAAATTGCTGATTGATATCATAATTTAATAGTAGTAATATAATACCACTGTTTTACTGTACCTCAATGTTCGTAGAAATAAAGTTACACCAGTATTACAGTGTCAGCAAAACAAGGAAAGACGACATACAATCACATAAGAAAGAGAGGGTAGACATAAGCATAAAAACAGAAGAAAAGGATATGGAGAAATGCTCTCTTACTACAGCACATACTTTTGTTGCTTGTGTATTTCTGTTCATATTTGAGACTTTGTCCTTGTCTTGTGTTTTTGTTTCTTTCTCCATTTCTACTTTTACATCTCTAAGTTAGAACAGTAAACAACATTTACACATACACAAAAGTCCCCCGTTCAACAGCAAACTCAGTGCGTTAAATAGTTAATCATAGTTTCTGTATACAGTGTGGGTTATACTGTGTCCATACAGAGTTGAGTATTACAAGTAGCACCTTATGGTATAGTAGGCCTTAGACTAGAAAGACTACTCATACTCTTTAAAAAAAAAAAGAAGATAGAAATAAACTCTTATGTAGCCTATAACTGTAATGATAATTTGAGCTGTGGAGATCTTTTCTTTTTTTTACCTCTAAAAAAAAACAAAAGAAAGATAGAAAAATAAACTCTTCTGTAGCCTATAACTATAATGATAATTTGAGTTATGGAGATCTTTTCTCTTTTTATTACTTAAAAAAACCCCACAAGACTCTCAGTTTCCATTGTAACTAAAAAAAACAACCCACAATGACAACTAATGCTCCAGCAACAAAGAGTAGGAATACATAGGAGACGTAAGAGACAGTCATGATACAAAACCAATCCAAACAGGCACTCCCCGATGAGTGTGTTTCGATGACCCTGAGAGCTAGGCTGGCAAAGGGCAGACAGGTCAAAGGGTAGAGACCAGACTTATAATAGCACTCCCAGGTTGGGGGGTTTGAATAGGGCTAAAATTTGCGACCCTATTCTGTATAAAAATGAAATCATTACAGAGTCTGAAATAAACGTTGCAGACCTTTTCTGTAAAAACAAAACAACAAAAAATAATTACAGAGACCACAATAAACAATATGGCCCATTGTTCTACAAGGAACCACAAGGTGATGTAAAAACACAAAGTTAAAAATGGGATTCCTTTACACCAGTGCTCAATAAATACATGCGGAGAAAGTGTAGGACAGAGTGCCTCGAATGAACATTTACATATGCCAAGAAAAGGCTTTCTCAAGTAGTAATAATTAGTATAATGATCATAAATAATACATGTAGCTTGTAAAGTAGAATATGACAGACTTACTGTACATACAATATATACACCGATTTTTCTAAAATCAAGACATCATTTTGTATTGCACATGTAAAATGTTGAGAAAAACACACACACAAATTTGAACAACATGATTGATCCATCAATTGGTGATACATACTCATACGTCATCATAGAATGTGTAACAACATTCAAATACACAGAGAAAAGAAGGGTAGAGGACATTAATTACTGTGTAAATCAGTGAGTGAAAGAAGTTTTGCTGTGTTTTTTTTTCTTCTCTTCTGTACATCATTATGGTAACACACAAACAGCCCCCCAGGATTAATTGTACATTATGGATTACACAAACACATACACATCAAGGAAACGTTCATTAAACTGATGCAGATACACACACAGACATACAAACACATACACACACACGTCAAGGAAACGTTCATTAAACTCATGCAGATACACACACATACAACAAAACATAAAGAGACACATGCCAATGAAAACTTGCATTGTGCACGTATACACATGCAGAGACATACAATTACAAACATATACAACAAGACATTAGGACTGAATTATGAATTACACAAACACACACCCACTCATGCAAATGAAAACCTGTATTAAGCTCATATACATACACACAGACACACACACACATGCTCAAAGGAGAAACAAACATATAAACTGTGTAAATATGTCTACACATACATATAAACACATAGTGAGTATACCCACACATACATGTACATATCTACATGCATACATACAAAATCAATGCTCGTACAGACATGTATCTCTAAAAAAGTCATGGTAAAAGTCTCTCCAATTGGGAATATATTGAAATGAAATGACAGGCTCAGCATGTCTAGAAAAGTCAGGGGGTTTTGTTCATAAAGGATTGTCATGGTGGGAGAGGAGCAGAAACATGCAATGCAGAGTTTGAAGACACAGGGAGAGTATTCTAATAGTATTGAAATACACTTGATAGATCTAAAAACAGAACTTACAGACAGCAATTCAACTTTCATATTACTAAATACGCAGAGTTTGCAGACACAGGGATAGTATTCTAATAGTGTTCAAATACACTTGATAGATCTAAAAACAGAACTCACAGACATCGAGTGAACTTTCGTATTACTAAATGTGCTGAATTGTAGATTTGAAACTGATACTAAGAGATTACGGTAAAACTTTTGTGGTGATTAATGAAAAGAAATAGGCTTTACTTTGAACTTGTTTACTCAAACCTAACAACGCACGACATAAGGAAAGTTTTAGTTTTATAAAAGTAAGTGTGATGAAATACATTTTGTAGATTTGAAACTTTAGAATAGTCACCATAAATCTTTTTTTTTTTTAAATTGAAACATTTTAATCTGTAAAGATTTTAATAATTCAGTCAAGAGATCTTTGTGAAAGTTTGCGACAGCAACTTTGCTTAAATAGATAGACACATGTTTGAAACTTTCAACTCCAAGATACAGAAAATCTTTCATAAACTGTAAACATGCCAGACTTCCAAAATACAGTGATATTATACAGCAGTAAATGTTGTCATTGAGCAATTCAAACCAATCAAAACTACAAGTAACTGTGCTGTGATCTCTATAGTACATTACACTGAACATCTAAAAGGGATTTGTTCAAATTAAAAAAGCGGTGGGATGTGCTTGAGACTTCTCATCATTGACTAATAACTTGTCTTCATTGTGAGACAAACTTGTTTACACATAACAAGAAAACACACAAATCAAATAACTAACTGACCAACCAACTTTCCAACAGACAGACTGATAATCCAACAAAACAACCAAACAAACACAAAATCCATTAAAAAAGTGTACACAGTGAACATGTCTAGAGAGAAAAATCCTGAACCCATACCACATAATTACAACAATAACAAATAATAATATATGTGTGTAAATTGTCATTGTATAATCTCTGTAAGGTCATGTACACAATCAAAGTAAACTAAAAAAAAGAAAAATGTCAACACATAACAATAAGTAAGTACAGTGTGTTAAATAAACATGAACATATAATAGGCAAATAATGGATGACATTAACATAGCAAGTCTTTTCGCTCTACGGCAAGCTCAATTCCCATTATGTGTCTGTGTACGACTCAATATGTGTACAAAGACAGTACGCAAATGTTAAACATTCAGAAAGAAAACAATGAATTGGACACAACTTTGAGTATTAAGAATTTGTGCTCGGACAAAATAAAGACTGGTGAAAATTAAGAGACAAAATAGGTAGATGGATAATAAGAAGGCGACTATTCTCCAGCCCCATTCACTCCTGGTACGTACATATACAATACAACTCTAACACTACTCAAGACCTCCTTTACATTCACAGCATTAACATTCATTCACAATACTTTTGAGAGCTTTCAACATTCACTGACGCCACTAACTACAAAGGCAAGAAAATCTAAATCTAGTCTTTGTAGACTAATTTTGACTATGTGATGGTATAACTACAACTAAATGCAAGAAGTAACATATGGGAAACAGACCGTGTCAGAACTAGATGTTGGAAGTATTGTGTGTATTACTACATCTACGCTCACAAATCAAGAGATTTATGGAAAACTCACAAAGTTAAAAGTTACACATGCATACTACTGCTAAACAATAATAATTACTTATCCTGGAGTCATCCCAAACTCAAAGCAGTTGTCTTTGCTCAAAAAGCCTTATGAAAATAAAACAAAAACAAACCCGGCTAAGAAGCAATGTGCATACTAATAGTATTTAATTCAAACAATCTTGTCCAATAGTCAGCACTGAGCAGTTGGAAGTACTAATTCATGCAAGACAAAACATGAAATCGTAACTGCTCTGTGATTCAAGACACACTGACTAATAGAAAACAAGCTCTATTGGAAGTAATGAATAAATGTACTAGTATCTAATTCACATCGACTAACCCACAGGGGTCTAGCAGTTTTCTTCTCTGGGTGTCAAGAGACGCAGAGATCTTGTTGTCCAGTAAAGAAGAGACAAACTAAAGCAATCATATTGTACTTCAATGAAGGCACATCAAGGGTTAATACTTACATCCTACAGCCTTTTACATTTCAAACATACCATACAGGTAATTAATGAATTAAGGGGGAAACAAAATTAGTATCTAATCACTGCAAATTGTCTATGGGAAGATGTCATAAATCATGATTCTTATACATTAATTGTACGATTTGATCTACAGATCAATAATAACTCAATGTGTTACGTAATATGATGTGTATAAAAGTGTGATGATTAAACATTTTTTTCTTATACTTTCTGATATAAATATGGTAACTAAACATACTGTACACTTTGACATATACACTCATAATAACGTAACATTCGCTATAATAATGACCTGAAGTATAAAATTCTTTCGTAGGAGAAAAGACTCGGGAAGCGCTAGGATTCTGTTGAATACTTTTGTCAGTTTGGGCAATGTGGCCATCTACATAATTATACGCTAAAAGTCAGTTGGGAGCAAAGCAATGTACTAGCCTAACATTAGGATGAGGTGATTTGGTTGTTCTCATGTAGGTACTAAATCATTACAGAGAAACAAACACTAGGAAAACGCCATACAAGGGTTATAAGAATTCTCACATTATAGTATGTATGTAAACTACAGTGTAAAATGGTACATACTTACAAATGATACAAAAACAAAACTAACACACATGTAGGTCTAGGAATAAACCACATCCATACCACCACACTTCACATCGTGTGAACTGCACGGCTGTTAAGACTACATTAAAATGTGAACTTTACCATAAGATGAGGTTATTGTGTTGTAGTCACAAAGGGAGTTTGAAGAGGTGTAAACACAGCTCTGACATTTAGACACAATCATCTCTCGAGATAAGACACAACTTTGCGCTCACAAGCCCTGTCACAAAGGCAAAATTGTCCCCCACAAATCATCACGCTGAGACACAAGTTGCCTTGACAGACTATGATGACACATGTTTACTTAGGCCCATGACTCAGTGAGGAACATACGCCACTGACGATCCCACAACAACGCACATGGACACAACCATCTCATGATGCACAGACTCGAAGATGTTTCACATATGGCCGACGACTCAAAGACACGAAAATCTCACAAGCTTTGACACAAAGACAAAAAAAGCTTGTACAAGCTTGTACAATCTTTCATTGCTGTTTGGTTGAACACAACAGTTCTGTATGGCAATAGTTGATAACAACGTCATCAGTCCGCTAAAAGAATAACAACAACAGTATAGCAAACCTAATCATCCAAAATTGTGTGAAGTGCTTTCAATTTCACGTAACGGTTCAGTAAAATGCTGTATACATAAGGTTAGTATTATCAATATTATCAAATAGTGCAAACAACATTCAAGATTGTTGCAGTTGTTAAATTTCAATTTTGAGGTTTACACACCAAAAAATAAAAGAATCGTTCAGTTTCTTTACCTTTCCAAATCCTTATGATATACTCTTGTGTCCATGTTACAAGGTGCAAAGTGAATAAGAATTTCTTGTATCTACAGCACCAAATAATATTTATAATAATCATAATAACAATAGCATGGGAACAAAATTATGGTAATTTACCACAAAAAAAAATCCTTACACTCACTAAGGCAAGCATGGCTTTTGACACAATTCGTCTTTTTGTTTTCAAGGGGGACAAAATTTCACATGCAAAACATTTGTTGACACGCTTTGGCTTTGATTATGAGCAAAACCAGAGCACAAAATTCATTGGAGGATTCATTACAAAAATGCATACATTGAAAAACATGTAACTTATGTTTTCACTATTTTGTTGGGCAAGGATGCAGAGACAGAGGAACCAATGAAAACAATTTGCACAGCCAGAAATCACAACATTCAATCTCATGTTCTCTCCTCTCTCTCTCTCCATCTCTTTTGTGACCAACTACAATCAAAATAATCTAAAATGTTTTGTGAGCATTTTGAATCATAATTTTCTGTCACCTCTTCTCTCTCTCTCTTTTTCTTGTGACCACTATGAATCATTTTCATAATTTTCTTTCTTGTGACCATTTTATTCAACATGTCCACTTTGAACACCCGACACAGCGGCGAACTCCCGGACACTTAGTTCTCTAGCCGACTGCGAGAGTCCCGCTTGGCTGAGCACGGGCGGTCCTGTTCACCGACGGACACCACCGTTCCCCACCTTCCCGTAGTGATAACGGTCAGAGACACGAAAATAGATTAAAATGGTGACTTTTTA